>WBNM01032646.1:42068-98667 GCA_013399055.1 Ramphastos sulfuratus | reverse complement strand
TTCAGATATCAGAAGGCTACTATTCCTTAAGGAGATGCAGGGATTAAGCTCAAAACTTTATCTAGCACTCTTCTCTCTAGGAATATGTAGAGAGTAGTGTTCTCTGTGTGTAGAAATTGCTATAATTTAAAATGTGCATTTGTGGGTCAACAGTGATATCACAGAATTATAGAATGGTTTGAGTTTAAAGGGACTTTAAAGATCATCCAGTTCCAACCCCATTACCATGGGCAAGGACACTTCCACCTAGACTAGACTGCTCAAAGCCTCATCTGGCCTGGTCTTAAACATTTCCAAGGATGAGGCATCCACAACTTGTGGAGTTTCTTGTTTCTAATAATTCCTGGGAGAGGAATTATTTGAGAATTTCAGTTCTCTGGTGGAAAACTCATGGCTGGAACATTCCTGTCTGGCTGGAGAGTTATGTGATCTTGGGTTTTGCCATGGCTGAGTGAAAGTGGAGCTATGTTTGGAATTTAAAGGTGTGTGTTCATGTATAAACAGTGCTACCCATACATGTGGAATTAAATGTGCTGCCTGAAAGGGGCTCTATCACAGAATCACAGAAGCATGCTGGTTGGAAAAGCCTCTCAGGATCACCAAGTCCAGCTGAGAGCCCTACTCTGCAAGGTCCACCCTAAACTGTCTCCCCAAGCATCACATCCAAACAACTTCTAAACACATCCAAGGTTGGTGACTCTACCACCTCCTTGGGCAGCACATTCCAATGCCTGCCCACTCTTGCTGGGAAAAAAAATTTTCCTAATGTCCAGTCTAAAGCTGCCCAGTCACAGCTTGAGGCCATTCCCTCTTGTTCTCACCTGTGAGAAGAGACCAACCATGTGTCATGGTGTGTTTGCTATGTGATATTAAGCTCTGGTAAAATATACAGGACAAAACCTAACAGAAACAGTCACTCAGGGAAACCACAAGCATCTCTAACCTTTGTTTCAGAAAGGTTCACACATCAGCAAGGGGGACTGAAAACTCTGTTACATTCTTTCTCCCTTAAAATCTCTACTCGTACATCCATCTTAGCTTGTTAAATATGGGATAAGGCTAAAAAGTAAACATTCAGGTCCAATTGTCATAGCACAAATAATAGAAAAATCCCAACTCAGAAGCTCTCTCAATATCACAAATAATTACATGTCTCCAGTACCAGGTCTCAGGCTGTTTTCTATACCCTTTCATTACTCAACCAAAGTGACAAGGCAGCCCACACACTCCTAAATAACACTGGGGAAAGCAGCCTCACATGGGATGGAGATGATGGCTTAGCACACAACCAGATGGTATCTTTGTTCATTAATAATGTACCAGTGACAACCATCAGGGGAGTGGTTTTCAGTAGATATCAGAAATGTACAGAAGCTTTGAAGAAAGAGTCCAAGTTTGATCAGTTTAGCAGCACTGAGGAGGAGACTGGGAGAAGGATGGCGCATGCCTGCGGGCAGATTGAGTGCAAGAACTGACTCAGAGAGCGGCAAACTTCTCTTGTCACGGCTATCTGGGAAGCTGATGTGGATCTGCAATTAATGGCTGAGAAAAACAGAGTAGCACTGCTTTCCCAACACTTATCCACTGTGGGTAATCTTAAATTGAACTGAACTGAAGCCTAAAAGCAAAATGCTGTAGTGAAGAGTCCCTTTGACTTCTTTGAAGAGGGGCAAGAGCAGGATGTTTTCTGGATGCTCTTCATAGCCAAGCACTTTCCAAAAACCTCCTGATCCTCTTATGGCAGCAGGAAAGGAAGGGCTGGAACTGAAAGAGGGCAGACTTGAGGCTATGGTCACAGTGCATCAGCTCTCTTTCTCATTTGGTTTTTAGCCTCCATGCTTCTATTGAGAACCAGCAGTGGTTTCCCACACCATGTTCGACTCTGCTACAGTCTTGTCCTTTCAGCTGAGAATAACCAGTGAGCCTGCATTAACAGATAATGAAGAAAATTATTAAGAATTACTGGGAATAACTTTTAACACGTGGGAAACTTGCTTTTGTAGCCAGATAGACAATCTTTTATGAAGCCTAGATCAGTTTTCATCTGATGTTATGCAACCTTGTTGTTATGCAACCTTGTTGCAAATCATAGAATCACAGAATGGTAAGGTTGGAAGAGACCTCAAAGATCATCTAGTTCCAACCCCCTGCCATAGGCAGGGACACCTCCCACTAGTACAGGTCACTCAAGGCCTCCTCCAACCTGGCCTTGAACATCTCCAGGGAGGGAGCAGCCACAACCTCCCTGGGCAGCCTGTGCCAGTGTCTCACCACTCTCACTGCAAACAACTTCCTCCTAACATCCAGTTTCAATCTCCCCTCTGCCGGTTCAAACCCAAATGGGTAGTGCAATTCTGATATAAAGCAAGGTTTATTGAGGGTGTAATGAAGGGACAGTAAATGGAATATGAGGTATGCATGGCTATGAAATGCAGGATTGTTGGAGGCCTCCTGCCCCTCCAGAAGTAGCTGCAGCCCAGGTCCCCTCCAGACAGCCAGGTGGATTGAGGAGGTGGTTGTGCTGTGGAGTTGCTGGAGTGAAAATGGAAGAACTGCTGTACAGTGCTGGATCAAAGACCCATGTAACTCCCTCTGTTGTTGCTGAGAGTAGCCAAGAGCAGGTTAGCTAGGATGGCATCTACAGATAATAATAATTAATAAAAAAGGTTATTTTAAATGGAAGATTTTCCCAGCTTCTGGAGTTCAGCATTTTCTGGGCTCAGTAATGTGTAATACATTTACTATGTGCAACAACAGCCACTTCCCTTAATGAATGAATCTTTTCCCACTCTATTTATGATTTCAGCCTGTGACAAGATGCTCCTCAAAGCAATTCTTTACTTTGTGCTAAAAAAATTACGTTTTTATTTGTTCTACCCTTGTTGCCAACACTTTTCATTAGGAACTACCCTGTTTTCATATTGCAAGAAACTGAATGATCACTCTGTGTTCATCTTCTCCACACAACTGATAATTTCATAGGTTTGTCTCATTTTTTACCCCACTTCATCCACTGTCATTGAATAATTGCCATCTATTTAATGTAGTCCAGACACCTATAATCTATCTAGTCACAAATTCCCTCCCACTGAATTTCCTCTACCATTTTTTTATGTGTCATGGGAGCCTTTTACATATCTTTGAGATAAACTTCAGGTTTGGTTATTGCAAATAATTTTCCATATTGCTGTTTTATCCCCTTTTGGAGCTTATGTGGAACTGTTGAACAAGTTCTAGCAAACATCTTTTTATGACCTTGCTGGAAACCAGCAAGAACCATCCTTCCTTTCTGTTTCTCATGAGCAATTATTAATCCACAAACTGAGCTGTTCTTTTATCCCATGGTCTCACTTCTTTAAGACCCCTAGTGAGGAAATGAAAGCCTTTTGGAAATCCAGCTGTGCTTTGTTGACCAATCTTTTTTTGTTTATAAGCTCATCAACTTCCTCAAAGAGCTCCAGGAGAATTCTGATCACAATTTGACTTAACAAAAACAGCATTGACTCATCGTATTTGTTCACATACCTGCTTACTGTTCTCTGTATTGTACTTCTCCAAATCGTCCAGTGCAGACAATTATTTCCTTGATAAAAGAGAAAGAATGGGAAAGCTTAGTCACAATCTTTTACATTTAAAGATGAGGAGCATCTTCAGAAAAGCACATCTTGATTTAACACACACTGGGTTTGTGTTTGACTTTCAAGGAGTAGGAAGATGGAGCAGTCAGGACTCCCTGACAAAAAACAAAGGTAGTGACACAGTGATGCAGTTACTTAATGGCATCATGAAAGTAAAAATGGAGGAAAAGGGATCTGGAAGGGGGAGATGGTATTTTACACTCATCAGAATAGGATCATAGAAGGTTGAAAAAGATGTCCAACCATCAACCCAACACCACCATGCCCACTAAACCATGTTTCTAAGTGTCCTGTCTATATGTTTTTTTAAAAAATCTCAGAGGACAGTGACTCCATCACCTCCCTGGGCAGCCTGTTCCAATGCCTGACTGCTTTTGCAGGAAAGAAATTCTTCCTAATATCCAACCTAAATCTCCTCTGGAACAACTTAAGGCCATTTCCTTTTCTCCTGTCACTAGCTACTTGAGAGAAGAGACTNTGTCACTAGTTACTTGAGAGAAGAGACTGACTGCCACTATAACCTCCTCTCATGGAGGTACAGGGCAATGATGTCTCTCCTCAGCTTCATCTTCTCTGNCTCTGCCAGTTCAAACCCATTGCCCCTTGTCCTGTCATTGCAAGACACTGTCAATAATCCCTCCCCAGCCTTCCTGTAGCCCCCCTTGAGATATTGGAAGGCTATGAGCTGAGGTCCTTTAGAAGATTTTCCGTACGGAGATGATGGCAGCAAAGTCAAAGTTCCTCTGATGTGAAGATGCTTATTTAACTCTTAATTTTTCTGCAACATGTAACTTTTCTGTTACAGTTTATTTATTTCCTGGGTTTAGTTTGCCACCTGCAGACAAAGTGTAAATGAGAGAGCTGTAGCACTTAGCCATATGTGATGGATATTTCTAGGTGATAGATGTTTTGCAAGGAGAGCAGTTATTGAACTTGGATTTTATTTTAACTTTTTTACCCAAAAATCAAACCCAACGATGCTGAGGGCCTGAAGTTCGCTCACTGTTGCTAAGTAAATCTGTAATGCTCTAATAGGACCAGAGGAAGTTTGCCTTGGTTGGAAAATTTAATCTGATAGTTCTCTGTGGTTGCAGCTGTAAATATTCCTGGGTAGAAGGTGTCACACTGTTTACTTCTCTTATGGGAAAAAAAGCACCCAAGTGCCAACTCCCTGACAGCCCATGCAGACTTTCAGCCCAAAGTAGTATCTGCTGCCACACTGCTGTTTCAAGACTAATAATAAATCACAAGCTCAGGCTGATCATCTGGAGCAGATTCTTTTTAAGCTACAACCTGATCTGCTCCTGTTAAAGTGACCACTCTCTGCCCTGTCTTTCTGTCACTGACACAGAAAATGGACTTTTCCAGCCTTCAGAGAAATGCCCCTCAGAACTCTGTGTTACTGGGCCTGGCTGATACACCATCCTTAAAAATGAGGGCTGTGCATGGTGGGCAGTGCCTGCTGTTCCAGCACCTCCTGCAATGGATTCTGCTAGAAAAATAGTTAATGTGTTGAATTTTCTGAGCTCCCAAGAATGATGCTGATAGCAGCGACCAAAGTTGAAGGGAAGAGAAGCTAGGAAGAAAACCTGGCTGCCATGTAGTTCTGAAACGTGCTGCAGGGCCTTCTAAATGCAAGAGCACTAGCAGGTGCCAGAGCCTTAACCCTCTGCTGCTGGCAGTTTTGCTGCATTCATGGATGTTTTCCTGCCACGTGAAACCATAAGGATGCCAAAAGCCAATTTGCAAGTCTAGAAGCAGTAAAATCTCACGAGTCAATTTGATCACTTGTGACCTCAGAGGATTCAGATGGGGATAAACCATAGTTTTGGTTTTCAGGTTCAAAAATGATGAGAGCAAATGAAAGGACAAATTTGACTTGCTTCACACTAAAACATTGCAAAATAGCAATTTCTGTGTGCATCAATAGTGTCTTGCAGCAAGGAGCCCCACAGACATATTACATGAGCTGAGTATTAAAGATCTGAGCAAATTAGCCAGACTGAGTGGCCAAAAATTATGTTTTCTGCTAGGGAACTTAGAGTGGAGAGGCAACCAAAGAAACTTGTATCAATACCAGAGTCAACAAACCTACAGCACCCAGATGCTCCATTTGTAGGGAGATATTTATAGTTTTGACTCTGCTTCTGTGTTCTGAGTGATGCAAAATTAATACNCCATGAATACAATGTCAGAGAGCACCTTGTGCTACCTGCTCATCCCTTTTTATCAATGCAACCCGAGACTAATGGGACTTTGGACATAGATCAGCCAATCAGGATGGCACTTTGCCAAGCTTGACCATATAAGCTGAAGCCAAGGCTTTGGTTTTTCTTTCCTGCGGTTGCTTCCCCCAGCACAGAAGGAGGGGGAGCAGGGGAACATGTCTGGGCAATCCACAGTCCCTAGACTCAGTGGCTCCAGGTTCTTTGTCCTCTTTCCTGTGGTTGCTTCTCCCCATAGCAAAAGGAAGGGGGGCAGGGGAACATGTCTGGGCAAGCCAGGACATGTGTAAGCTTATTCTGGCCTGCTTAGGCCTACCATGCTATTCTATGACAACTAAAGCCAAGGAAATGGGAGCACTTGGAGCACAACTGTGAGATGATGGCATGGCTACTGGGAATTTGTCATTGAGCAGTTGCAGGTTTGGTCCCTGAGAATATTGCTTCTATGTTTTGCCTGCATAAAGACAAAACCTGGACACCATTGTGGTGGGAGAGCGCCTAAAAGAAGAGGGTGAGAAAAAGAAACAAACAACCAACCAAAAAAAAGAAAGAAAAAAACTAGTTTATAGGTGGTGTCATGAAAAGAAATAACCTCTGCAACAGCGTCTGGGTCTCCAGGGTTATGAAGGTGGCACTTTCCACCTACACAAAATTTACTGGAAACATAAAATCCAACAAGGAGAAATGTATCATTTGTGCTGATAGCCTGCTACAGAGCTTCTGCTGGAGAATATTACCTCCTCTGACTCGCTTCCTCATAACGCAGAATCGCCTCTAGTGCTTCCATTCAGAAAGGCTGGATAATTACTCAGTGTCCGTCATCACACTGTTGGATTATCCTCTTATCTTCTCATTTGGCCACAAGGAATTGGTTTCTTTTCAAGGGTGGAATGAATCAAGATTTACGCAGACTCGAAGAGCAGATTTGTAGACCAACGTTACGATAAGTGAACGATCCCCAGGCTCGAACATCTCCTGGGACAAGGCAATTTGTCTGAGCAATGGGTGGAAGAATGCAGAGGGTGAGACTGGGCCAGGGCTGTCAGATTAATTTCATCTCCCATACATGGTTTTTAGCCAGATTCAAAGAGAGCCATTAAAACAGCCAAAATTGAAATAGTTAATCATGAGGGAAGCTTCTGAATGTATTAAGAGTTTAATGGCTCTTCTTTAGACTTATTTCCTATTTCTCTGGAGACCTGTTGTGTTATTTCCCTGGGTAGCAGGTTTTTGTATTTTCCTGTGAGGTTTCTTTTAGAACCATCAACTGGTTTGGATTGGAAGGGACCTTTAAAGGTCATCCTGTCCAACCTCACTGCAACTCCACTTCTGCTTTGATTGTTTTCTGAGATAAGTCACCAGATGAAACGGTCACCAATTCTTATCCATGCTGGTGACTGGAATGTTATTCTGAAAGGGTTTTGAAGGCCAGTGTGGGAGAAGATGATTGTAAGGCTGACCCACAGCCATCCTGTCCCAGGCTGACTTTGCAGTGCTATTGAACGGAGCCTGAGCACAAACAAGCTCTGCTGCACTGCCCTGTGCCTCCAGGAAAGAGCTGGAATCCAGCTCTGCTCTTACATTCTTTTCTCTCTGTGTTTGAAGACAAAAGGGAACCAAGGGTTGAAAGAGAAAAGTAGAAGGTTACCAGAAAAGAAATGTTACACTAATACAGAAAGGAGAAGTCGTCTGTGTTGTGGAGAATACACGTTTCTGTATTGATCTCCCTTTGCACTACACTGGCAGGCTCAGGCAGAGCTCCAAGCAGTAGGAAAACTCCCTCTTCCCCACACTCTCCTGTTGCAATTGCAGCACTGCTTGCTTCCTTCTGTGCAGCGTGATCATAGAATAGTTTGGGTTGGAAGGAACCTTTAAAGATCGTCTAGTCCAAGCCCACTGCAATCAGCAGGGACATCCCCAACTAGAGGAGGTTGTTCAGAGTCCCAGACAACCTGACCTGGAATGGTTCCATCTCCCTGGGCAAGGGTCTCGCCACTCTCAGTGGAAAAACATGTCTCCTTCTCTTTAGTCTGAACCCCCCTCTTCTAATTTCAAACCATCACCCCTTGTCCTGTCACAACAGACCCTGCTGAGGTCTCTCCCGATCTTTCTTATCATTCACCACTTGGTAGTTCATGATCTCATTCCTAAGTCTCTTCTCAGAACCCTTTTGATGATTTCAGAAGACTTACAGGATGGAGATTTATCTGACAAACCACATCTATTAAACAATTTGGGCCCCTTGGCCTAAGCTGTGCCACCTCCTTTCACTTGGGACTACTTCTGAAAGCCTTGCACCCCTGTAGCTTTTAGAGATTCATCACTAGTCTGGCCAAAAAAAAAAAATCCCAAACCACCAAACAGTAGTTCCCTCTTCCATGCAGGAACAAAATATTTCTGAGTGGAGGAGTTGTTGATGTTGCAGTGGTTGGAAAATACAACTGAATAATTAGCACAGCTCATGAACAATTCAGCAGCAACCAGTTTTAGTCTTTGTTTCAAGAAGCTTATTCAAAGGTTAGGATTTGATTCTTGGGGAGCAGTCTTGCCCTATGACTCCTCTGTGAGTTGAAGGAGTGGAGCAGACAGCAAGAGCTGCACTGTAAGAGTAACACCAGGGCAGCCTTGCTGCAAATGCTACTCAGCTGTCAGTGCAGAGGAAATGCAACATCCACTGGAGATGGCAGAAAGACACCCTCTGAGGTGTTTGAGGTGATGTTTAATGCTTTTCAAACAGCAAATGTATATTTTTGCTGCGTGGAGACTGCCACGCTTGGACCTAAGCATCATTGAGGCCCTGTCATTATCTTGAAGAGAGCTGTAGATGGATAGATAGGAATTTGTGTAAAGCCTTTTTCCCTATCTAGCCATTTCCATAATGTGTTGTAGGAAAAAAAAAATAATATGGTTGGGAATATTTTAAAATTTAAACATTAGATGTTTCTGATTACCATTAACTCCCTCCAGCTACCCCACTAGCCAAAGACTGAAACAGAAATGGCCTGTCAGAGCAATAGATTTACATTATTTTCTTTCCCTCAGGACAACACTTTCTATTTCTTTCTCTCTCCAGCAGTTGTAATTTGCATCAGATATTTCTTCATTGCCTGATAGATGTTTGTCAGAAAATGCCAATAGTTTTAGTGCTAGCCCTTGAGATGGATGGTTTAGTGGTGAGGGCAGAGACTCCTGAGCAAGAAGCAGCCAGTGCTTCTACAGTGTGGGACAGAGCTGGGTCACACAGTTATGCCCTACAGCATTTCACTCCTGAGCTTAGGTACTTGATGTACTTAGGTATTCTCTTATGAACAAAGGTTGAGGGGATTGGGGGTTTTGTAGCCTGGAGAAGAATAAGCTGAGGGGGGAATCTTACCAATGCTTAGAAAGGTTCTCTTCGTCCTCTACTCTGCCCTGGTGAGGGTGCATCTGGAGTACTGTGCCCAGTTCTGGGCCCCCCGATTCAAGAAGGACCTCAGGGAAGACCTTGAGAGAGTCCAGCGCAAAGCCACAAAGATGCTGAAGGGAATGGAACAGCTCTGTTACGAGGAGAGACTGAGGGAGCTGGGGCTGTGCTGCTTGGAGAGGAGGAGCCTGAGAGCTTGGAGTAGCCTTCCAGGATCTGATGGGGGCTACAGAAAGGCTGGGGAGGGACTATTGACAAGGTCTTGTAATGACAGGACAAGGGGCAATGAGTTTAACCTGGCAGAGGGGAGATTGAGACTGGATGTTAGGAGGCAGTTGTTTGCAGTGAGAGTGGTGAGACACTGGCACAGGTTGCCCAGGGAGGTTGTGGCTGCTCCCTCCCTGGAGGTGTTCAAGGCCAGGTTGGACGAGGCCTTGAGTGACCTGTACGAGTGGGAGGTGTCCCTGCCTATGGCAGGGGATTGGAACTAGATGATCCTTGAGGGCCCTTCCAACCTTACCATTCTACAATTCTATGATTTCTGGGCAACCTGCCCTAGGTGAACCTGCTCTGGGAGGGAAGTTGGACTGGATAATCTGCAGAGGTGCCTTCCAACCCCTACTGTTCTCTGTTTCTGTGTGCCTTTAACAGGTCTGCACCTCCACTTAACCTCCATAACACTGAAACAAGAATTGACTTCCCCTTCTGTTCTCAGTTGGTTCTCTCTCTACGGGCTGCAAGGCTGTGGTGAGCAGACGTTCGTGCGGCGAGCTGGATCAGCCCATGTGTGTGTGAGTGTGTGTGTGTTTAACAGATTAAGTTAAAAACAATCTTTAGCGCTCCATTTAACTAAAGCATTTTTCCAGACAAGTTCCCCTGCTCGAATGTTCCTTCTAATTATCATTTTCCCTTTACAATATGTTGTGTCATGCTGCTCAGGAGAAAGCTCCTAGCGAGAGCGAGCACTGGGGTTGGGAAGGAAATATGTCCTGGCTATTAGAAAGTTCAATGGAGCGCTGACTTTTCTATCATCGGGTAGAGATGGGTGAAACAGTCCAGAAAAAAATACCCCCAGCTGAGCAGCAATGTGGAGCTTAATATATCTCTGCTTCACAATGCTTTGTTAAGGTTTCTCCAGCAGTTGCAAGATTGTTTTTCTCTCTCTCTAAGTGTTTTTATCCGAACGGATTGATCTCAGAGGCAGAGGTTGGGTTAGGATGTGGAGTTATGGCTCTGGCCAGGATGCTTGCCAGGCTGATTGCTTTGTGCCCTGAGCACTGGTAGTTCTGCCCTGGGCTGTATGGGGACCTCCTTTGCTGAGAAAGAATGATTTGGAGCCATGTTCATGTGCTTTTATCCCAATTCCATGAGCTGTTTGCAGCTGCTAATTTAACAGTTTAGTGCTTCCATCTTCCATAGGCAGGAGTAGCTGCTCCAATGCCTTAGACATCAAAACTTCATTTCCAGTAACAGGACTTGGAGGACTGGGAGGTGGTAGAAAACTGCTTTTGCTCCAGTGAACAGGGGCAACATGGTGGCCACAGAAGTCAGCTGAGAGGTATTCTGTAAAATGAGCCTCTGTAAGCTACAGCTCTACAGGGATGAAAAGAAATGGAGAAGAGCCATGGAAGAAAGGCTGTCTTGGAAGAGTTTTTCTAGGGCACAGCGACTCTGCAGTGCCAAGGGAGCTCCATTAGCCCAAAGAGAGAAAACATCAGCTATAAAGAGTCTCTGCTAATGCAGACGTGGCCCTAAATACCTATGAATTCAGGATATTTCTCTGTGGGATCACATCAGGCTGAACCCTAGCACAGACCCTTTCCCCAAGCAGTAGTTACACCAAAATGCTGTAGAATAAAAAAAAAAGTGCAACTGCTATAGGCCATCTGCTTATGGGGTGCCAGACACTTCCATTTTCTATCTTCTGAAGGACTGATGAGCTTCATGATGATGAAGCTGCATCAAAACCTTCTTACCCAAAGATTGTTCATGAACCAGTATTGCTGAAGTTGACAGGAACCTTTTCAGTTATTTCCAAATGATGTTTGTTTCTCCTCCTTTTAGAGATAAAGAGGAAAAAGAAAAGATATGTTGGGTTGTTTTCCAGCCCCCATGTTAAGTTGTCAGATCAGTTGTCAAGCTGCAGTAGAAGCTGAAAGCTTAATCATTATGCTTAATATTTTGATTTTGAGTTGCACTTATTTACTCTTTGTTTCACAATGTCTTTTATCTGATAGAGGAATTCATCCTCCAACACTGTTGTGAACCTTTTTTTTTTCCTCAAGTCCCATNTGTAAACCTTTTTTTTTTTTTTTCCCTCAAGTCCCACATTTCTATTTCTAACACCCCAAGAAGTTCTCCCTTCAGCACAGCTTCTGTCAAACCCTGCTCTGAGCTGAATCCTAGGGAAAAAAAAACCCAACAAACCTGTATCCAGGATTTCAGTGTTTATTGTAATGTGTTATTTTGCTTCACTACTAAGCTGTTTTACAGCAACTGAACAATATTTCATGCAGTGAATTGTTAGCAGCATCAGCTACCAAAACCCAGTAGCAGTAGGAAAGAACTGTGCAATTTAGGTTGGATGCAGTTCAAGGTCTTTTATGCAGCACTGTGCCATTCTTCCCCCTTTTTAGGGCACTTAGCAGAGTATTTGTACCATGCAATTTCAGGCTTCTCATTTAATCAGTTAAGTTACCTACCTCCCTCTGTAATCAATGGGGAGCAGGGATAGCTCCTCTGGAGTGTGACTTAAAGCAGCTAAATTAGGTTGCTGTTTGAAATGCTGCTTCAGAGCAGACTGAGTTTCTCCTTTAGTTACAGAAAGAGTCAAATTTGATTAGTTGGTCAGCCTGGTCGGTGTGATTTCCTGCTTTTGTACACTTACCTGTAGCATCCAAACAAGAAAAGACTTCAACTTGTAAGGCCTCCCTCCATTAAATAGGTGCCAGCTTCCTCTGTGGCTTGCTACATCAGCAAAAGCAAGGGACTACAAGACTATGAGAATCCCCTGCTTAGCAATGAAGTTATTTTCTATGTGGGAGGTGTCCCTGCCTATGGCAGGGGGTTGGAACTAGATGATCCTTGAGGTCCCTTCCAACCTTACCATTCTATGATTCTATGATTCTAGGTCATTGCACAGCTTGGTCATGAGAACATGGGGTTCCACAGATGTCCAGCCCTTGCCATTCCAAACTCAACCTTCCAAAAGTAACTCGGTCTGTCCCACACTTAACATCCACACTTGGGCAATGCTGAGCTGCAAAGCCCTGAATTTTCACTAATTCACCTAATATACACTGGAAAATGCTAGCTCAGCATAACTCTGCATTGCTTCAAAGCTCAACAAGCACCTCATGAGCCTCAGCTCCTGCCTTTTTCTAACCTTTCTGCATTCATCTACAGGCAATGGTTTCCAGGCTGTTCATTAAGGAATCCCAATGCCCTTTTCAGAGTCACTGCAATAGATGTTTTTGTCCTCTTGGGAGGTGCTGCCAGGATTGTTTAGGATCTTAGTGTTAAGAACATTGTTTTTTCCTCTGGTGTGCTTGGTAGCTCCTGCTGTGCTTTCAATATCAACGTGTTATTTATTGGCAATTCCTTATGCTTCTATAATTCTCCTTTGAATGGTCATTTGCTTTGCTGGCCAATGTTTAAGACCTGAGATCAGTGATTTTTTTTTTTTTCTCATGGCCCATAAAATAAGAAAAGTAATTTCGTGCTTTATTTCTGCCAGGTGGAAATCCATATCTGGAAACGTGGGCTAGGCTCACAATTCATTGGCAGGCACTGGGCAACTTACACAGCATGAAATAATGCTGCAAAATATTTTTTATAAAGAGGTGTGCACTTTTTATTCTTTTTTTTTTTCTTTTTTTTTTTTGGAAGAATCCATTTGATGAGTAGACTCCACTAGGTTAGGTAAATAATCCCCCAAGAGAGAAAAACCATTTGGATATTGTAGGTTGCCCAGTTAGATACCTGATAGGAATTTGGCTATGGCTTTATTGATTTAGATTTTAGTACTAGAGTATTTATAATACCTTGCTGATGCTCAGATACAGTGGAATTCAAGCATGAAGCTGAACAGCTCTTCTGATATTATGTGCTTGACAGACAATGGATAACCTTCACCTGCATCTTGTAACACTGCTAAGTGGTGAGGAGCAAAGGTGGGTTTTCTGAAGTGGGGAAGCTGGGAGTCAAAGGAACACTCAGCAACTAAAATCCTTTCCCAGCAGATGGAGAAGATGGGAGGGACCAGGAGGCCTGTAGACAGATAGGTCATCAGAGGCTGTGGAGAGTCTGAATGATCCAGGTGACAGGGAGAATTATAGAACCATACAGTTGGTTTGGTGGTAAAAGACCTCTGAGATCACTAAGTCCAACCATTGACCACCATGGCCATTAAGCCATATCCCAAAGTGCCATGTTCACATGTTTTCTGAACATTTCCAAGGATGGTGACTCCACCACCTCCCTGGGCAGCCTGTTCCAATGCCTGACCGCTCTTGTAGGAAAGAATTTTTTCCTAATATCCAACCTGAATCTCCTCTCACACAGCTTGAGGCCATTCTCTTGTCTGGCACTAGGGAGAAGAGACCAACCCCCACTTCACTGCAGCCTCCTTTCAATAAGCTGTAGAGAGCAACGAGGTCTCCCCTCAGCCTCCTCTTCTCCAGATTAAACAACCCCAGTTCTCTCAAGTGTTCTTCATAGGATTTGTTCTTCAGACCAAACAGGCTTGTATGCATCATCTTATTGCTGTTGATGTCACCTTTCTTTTAATGGACAATAAAATATTTCAAAGGCTGCTTAAAACTTCCTCCTCAGTGAACGTGATAGAGATGAGTGTCTGTCATATGAGGGAGGAGCTGAAAGCCTCAGGTCTGAGTAAGGGAGTGAAAAGGGAGACTGGTAGGGATCAGGGTTAGAGCTGGATTAGGAGCTCAGGTGCTTTTTTGTGTACCTGGGCTAATCCTGGGCATTGGGATGACTGTTAGAGATTGCATGGGAAGAAGCTCACTTTACAGAAATATTCCTAGAGAGTATGTTGAAAAGGAAATCCCAGCCTTTTTCATTGGAAACATGTCTCCTAGGCTGCTGGTCATTCCACCAGAGACTGCAGTGATTCCAGGTGGTTTTCCCATTTTACTGAGCCAGGAGCAAGTAGCCTCTGCTACAAAGACAGGCTGAAGGGGCTGGGGTTGTTCAACCTGGAGTAGAGAAGGCTGTGAGGAGACTCCAGTGCCTGAAGGGGGCCTACAAGAAGGTTGGGTAGAGACTGTTTCCAAAGGCTTGCAGTGATAGGACAAGGAATGATGGCTTCAAACTAGAGAAGGGCAGATCTAGATGGGGTGTTAGGAACAAGTTCTTTATCATGACGGTAGTGGAACACTGCAACAGGTTGCCCAGGGAAGTGGTTGGCACCCTTGGTGATATTCAAGGTGAGGCTCAACAGGGCTCTGGGCAACCTGATCTACTTGAGGATGCTTCTGCTGACTACAGGGGGCTTGGGTTTGATGACTTTTGGAGGTCACTTCCAACCAAGACCATTCTTTGATTCTATGATTAGGGTCACAGAAATACAGAATTAATAAGGTTGAAAAGGACCTTTAGAGGTCATCTAATTCAACTCCCTGCAGTAAGCTACATCATGTTCTAAGATCTTTAGCAAACTGCTCACTGGCAGTTTAGAGAGTGAGAGTTGTTTGCTGAGGTTCTCCAGCAAATACTTTTGATGGTGAATAAATACAACAGAATCACCATCTGTCCATGGATAATTGGAGAACAGAACAAGTGGCCAAATTCACAGAGATGATTATTCCTCTAGCTCTGTTGGGAATGCTGAATGGGACCTGCTCATGCTATTATTTGAGCTAAACCAAACAACCTTTAGCTTCCATGGATACCAAATTCACTCCTAAATGCCTCAACTTTTCTATTGCCATAATAGATTTAAGTTGGACATCAGGAAAAATTCCTTCACTGACAGTGTTGTCAGACCTTGGAAAAGGCTGCCCAAGGACTCAGTGGAGTCCCCATTCCTTGAAGAGTTTTCAAAGCTCTGTAGATGTGGTGCTGAGAGACATGGTTTAATGGTGACCTGGCAGAGATGGATTGGACTTGATGTTAAAGGTCTCTTCCACACAAAATGACTCTGTGACTCTCTGAACTCATTACAGACTCCTAAAACTGTGCTCTTTAGCTAACCAGTGTGGTCACATATCCATTTGGGTCACTTATGAGACTTTCTATTCCATGAGCCATGGAAAAAGCTTTCTTAAATGCTGTTTGCTGTTCTGTGGTAGCTTTTGTAACTTCACTCAGCACAAACCAGAATCGAGGAGGTTCCATCTGAACATAAGGGAGAAACTTCTTTGCTGTGAGGGGGTCAGAGCCCTAGAGAAGGCTGCCCAGAAAGGTTGTGGAGTCTGGAGAGAAATCTCTTGAGAGATTTCAAACCTGCCTGGACATTGTGATCCTGGGCAAGCTGCTGTGAGTGATCCTGTTTTAGGGATTGGTCTAGATGACTTCCAGAGACCCCATCCAATCCCCACCATGCTGAGACTCTGTGATTCTGTGCTTAATCTTGACTTGAAGCCAAATGGCATAGATAGAAAAAAAAAATATCTCAGGCTTGGGAATTCAAACTCCTAACTAATTTTCCTGAAGTGAACAGATTTAGTGAGTAAGTTTCCCTCAAACCTGGGTTTTGCACTAAATGATGAGACTCCTGGAAAGAACTCTCTGAGTCCTTTGAATGCAGCTTTTGCTATTACAACCTCAGATGTCTATTTTCAAATCATTTTCTGTTACATCTGGGTCCAAGTTGCAGCCTCAGTTATTTTTATAGAAGAATAGTGATTCTCATCTCAGTCAAAAGACTGCAGATGCTGTGCTTTTGGGGGAAACAGTCAAAACTTTCACTCTGATAAGGGAAATCAGATACATATTTGATAATAAAGGGCTGTAATCAGAAATCTCTTGTCTACCATCAACAGATCTTAAAATTATTTTGACCTGAAATATTTCTCCCCTCAAGGTGAAAAGGCAGAAGGTTATATTCTGGTATCAGGAGCAATGTTGTGTGCCTCAGGGGTTGTTCATTTGGCCCTACCACTGAAGTTAAACATTATTTTTATCATTGCTATCATGCAATCTATGTTTGTGTGGCTGTTTTATAGTGTAAAAATGAAATAATGGTTTAATAGTGTCTTCAGCTCTGGAGACCATATTATAGTACTTATGGATTATGCTCATAATATTTTGTCTAAGAGAAAAACAAGATTACTGACCAGAAGAAGCATTATGGTGACAAAGGTTTTTATATTTAGAGGAATGTTATAATTTGGGGTAGCATAAACTGCAAATTCTGGGAGGAAAAAAAAAAAAAAAAGAAAAGATTGGAACATATAAGACAGTTTGTCAGATTGCCAGACAAAGGGACCACATTTCAGTGATCTGGAAAATGAGGCTGCTCTCCTCAGCATAGAATTAAAGGCTTGTAGGGGGGAACAAAAAAGCCCTAGCCCACTTTTTTTTTTTTTTCTTCCCCCATACTTATTCATGTTTATCACAAGAGTGGTGTTTATCACCAAGTGGTGAACCATTCACTTTGGCAGCCAGATAATCAGCCATAATGATTATTTGCTTATTAGTTCTAGCATTTAAGTGAAGAGAAAGACTTTGGGCTATTGTTTCCTTCAGTGATAGTTTTGTTTTGTTTGCTTCTCCTCCTTTTCTTCAAAGATATTAAAAACCAGACCCAAACAGCAAGAGGTTTCCAGGGTTACTTTGTACATTAAAAGCATGGATTTTCATTTGTTTATCTAATTTTCTGTTTGCTTCCTTTCATTGTCATGAGCTGGAAGGTGACAAATGACTTCACGAAGGGACAGGAGAAAGAGCTTCCACGGTGACATCTAAATTGGAACCCGTGCATGCAGATGATTTAAATACATGTCACCAATGCACAGCCTACGAAGGCAGGTTTTTAAAATGCTTTTGCTTCCTTTACTGTTGCTTTAACATGCATCTGGAGAATGTGGAGATCCAATGGAGCCATTGTAAATAAGCTGCAATTGTCATTGTTCAAAGCCTTTTCTTTACTTGCCTGCCTTGGGTGAGCTGCATTGAGGGGGNTTCTCTTGATTATAATCTTACTGCTTACTATGCAGATAAAATTGGCACTGTTAAAGTCACCTCATGGTGAGCACTCCTGACCCTGTTTCTAGGTTTGCTGTTCAGTAGAGGGTCATAGCCTGTCAAACTCCCAGAATTCAGAACTCTGCCAGCGCACGTATTCATCCTTTCCCTGAGCCTATGCAGGGGACAGAGCTGGGATCACTGTCACTGGAAGCAAGTCAATTATCTTCTGCAATCAGCATGTGCCTAATACATGTGCTTGACCTTCTCTCATCGTTCTCAGAAAGGTCTCCATCCTCCTCCAGCAGTGAGCACTCTGCCGGCACGCTGAAATCCAGGAGTGCTCCTTTAATATCTCCTCTTCTCTTGTTAAGGGGAGATTTGAATTAAATTCAGCATATAGACACCCTGACATTTGGGAACATTTGAATCTCTACCTGACTGATAGCTTGTGCCCTGTTTGATTTCCTGGTGGAGCAGAGGTTCTTTCTTAGGGGGAGTGTGCACATGTGTGTGTGTGTATTAATGCCAGTATTCACTAGCGGCATAGCCAAAATCCAACCCTTGCAATGTGAAAAGAAGACCTCCAAATCCAGGGCTATTGGTGCTTAATTGGCATGAAAAAGCCCAAGTTCCCTTGTGGTCTGTTAGGTGCTGAGACACAGTGATTTTAGCAGATTAGCAGACTCTGTTAAGCAATGCCTATTAAATAAAGACGAACCTGATGATTAAATGTCTCTTGGCACCTTGCATGAAATTACAGGGAGACTAACGATGTAAAATCTGCACATTTCTCATGGAACAACTGATACCCCTGATATGTTGGAGTCTAAAAAGGTACTTTAACACCTGTTTTACCTAGCTTCTTCCCTTTAGGGAAATGGGAGATGGAAGGGAGTATGGCAGTTGTGTATCAGGAGGAGCATAGCTGATACCTGTGCAGCAGCGTTTCTGCTCTCCCTTCTGTGCTGCCAGACTCATGGTGCATGTTTGATAAATACAAGTCTGGAAATCAAAGAATCTTCAAAAATTTTTGTTTGGTTGAGTTTAGCTTTGTTTTGGTGGTGGTGGTTTTTTTTTGTTGTTGTTGTTGTTGTTTTTGATTGGGTTTTTTTGTTTGTTTTGTGGGGTTTTTTTGTTTTTTGGGGGTCTTTTGTGGAGCATTAGATTCAGGATCATCTTTGCTGTTTGTCTCATCGCTACATCCTACTTCTCTTCTCCTCAGCTGACCCTGACATACCATAATCTCAGTTGTCTCAGTGCATGGGTGGATGCTGATGGCTCCTAATCACACCAGAGATGTCCTGGAAAGGCAACAACTTCCTCTTGGGGTGTTTTCATCCATTTGTTTTGATGGTAGAATATCTATACCTCTCTATGTATACATACAGAGTTAAACTGAAACTTGCTACTCATTAGCAGTATTAATTCCTTTTGTCCCTCTATTCCTAGTATGAAAACGTTTATAAGCCATGAAGTTATCTCCTGTCTCCATTAGATAATTTGTTTTTTTTCTGTCTCTGCTCCCAAACCATCAGTTCTATTTTTATTTTCCTTCACTGGTACCATTCTGGATGCTTTCATCAGGCTTTTTGCTTTCTGTACTCGGTTAGCTCAGTCTGGTCTCCAAAACAGGCCTTTCCAAATCTCTGTTGTTATTCCTATCTCTAGTTTCTATGTTTCACATCCCTTTTATTCTCCTATTCCATCAGTCTTTCCTCTCTGGGTATTCTACTTTCAGCCATGCTGCCCCTGCTTTGGACACATTTCCCTCCTTTTCCCCTGGCAGCTTTTTCTCTCCTCCATCAAACCTATCTTTATGCACATTCCCTCCAGCAGTCCTTTCCACGCTTTTCCCTTTATCCAGGTCTACTCACTCCTTCCAGCACTCAGCTGTTACCTAGCATGCTGGTTTGGCTTGTCTGACTTTGCTGGAAGCTCTGCTGGGCACAGACTCAATCTTATTTCAGATTATTAATGGGGCTGGGATGCCCTGGTGGGAAGATGAGTTTCAGGTTTCTAGGGCTGCATTGCAGAAATACAGCATCACCACTTGAAGGCTGTGTCTTCTCCCCAGAGACAACTTAGGACATGTTTCACTGGTCCTGATTTTTGTGTGTAACAGCAGAATGTAGGAAAGATGTGAGTGCAGGAGACCTGCTGGTGTCCTCTCACAAGAGGGTTATTTATTCTGGAGATGGCTTCACTATGGCATTGCCAAGCCAACTGGAGCCAGCAAAGGCAATCTGGACCAAGGCTGAAGCAAAGCCTGCCAGGATCACATGGGAAAAGAAGTGCTGAAACTTTGAGCATCTGTGTCCATGGATGGAGAGAGGACTTGTGCAGCCAGGAGTCAAGTGGAGCAGCATGTGGTGCACCACCAGCAGATAATTGGGACAAGGAGGCAGGCAGCCAGCGTTACAGAGACATGCTGGCTAACTGGGAGGAACATGGAATCAAACTGGAAGGGATAAAGGTGGCAGACAGGGAAGAGCTTTTTCACAAACACAGAGCTTGAGATGGCTGCTTTGGAATCATAGAATCATTAAGTTTGGAAAAGCTCTTTAAGATCAAGTCCAACCATAACCCAACTACCATGACCACTAAACTATATCCTGAAGCACCACATCTACATACTTCTTGAACACCTCCATGGATGGTGACTCCACCACCACCCTGGGCAGCCTGTTCCAGTGCCTCATCACTCTCAGCAGTTTTCCCTAATGTCCAATCTAAACCTCCCCTGGCACAAATGAAGCCCATTTTCTCTCGTCCTGTTACTAGTCACTTGTGACAAGAGACGAACAGCAGCCTCACTACAACCTCCTTTTTGTTTCCCACATGCTTGGTAAATGTGTCAGAAGGTCAGGAGGACCATGGTGGTCTGTGGTTACCAAGTAAGGAGAGCCACACACATCCTGGAGCCGAGGGCCTCCCCTGTGTCACCAGATTGGGGAACTTCAAAGCCCAAAGTGCCTCAGTCTGCTCTTTGCTACAGGTTTCCTGGCTCCCTGGGTCTGTCTGCTGGTTTGAGGCTAATTGGAATATTTTAATGGAGAAAATTAGATTATAGGCTGTGAAAAGCAAACAATGGTGATGTCTGCTTCACTCATAGGCTTGCTGGGCTGTATAAGAATAAGAACATAAACATAGATAAGACACAGACACTCTCTGGCTCTCTAGCTTCTTGCCTTCTCCTCTCTGCTGAATAACTTAACTAACACTTTCCTTCTAACCACCCTGGCTGATCCTCCAAACTCACCTTGCACGTAAGGCAAACCTTGGGGTAAGGTAGAGGGGTGGGGAGAAGGTGGAAGGGTGGTTGGGAGCCCCTCCTGGGGACTCTGATTTCTGGGAGGGCTGTTGTGTTTCTGTATGACCTTTAACTTGTATATGTCTGTAACTATTCCTGTCTATTGTGTATATCTCTGCTTGTATATTGTGCTAAGCTGTAAATAGAGCTTCAGTCCTTAACTTCCAGCTGGCTGAGTCTAGTCTGGGGGATTTTACAAAGCGTGGGGGGCAGGGAGCTCCCAAACCATCACAGTCTGCACTGTGGGCTCAGAGCAAACAGGAAGAACTGCTGCAGATGAGTGAGAGGTTATGGAGCTGCTTAAGTGCCTTTATTTTCCCCTGAAACATCTGTATCTGGTGTGAGATGTCCAAATAGCACTGAAAAGCTCAACTCAAGCATATAAACACCGGGAAGGACAATGTAGGGACAATTGCAAAACACTCAGAAGAAGGATTCATAGACCTGAGGGCCAGAAGGAACTGTTGTCATCATCTAGTCTGACTTCCTCTGCAATATCACTCAGGAAAACTCAGCTAATAATTCCTGCATCAAGACCACAACTTCTCTTTGAATTATAGCATCAGTTTTAAAGAGACACCCAATCATGATTTAGAGAGAATAAACTTTGGGTTCTTTTTATCTATCTTCCAGTGTCTGAGCCTTGAGAGTGCTCACATCTGGGTTTTGAGCTTGGTAAAAACTCCTTAAAGAGAAAAAAAAGAGAGAGAGAGAGAATATTCAAGGTAAAGTTTTCACACTGCCTTTTTCGTCTGTAACTTGGGGCTTTAAATAGTAGACCCCAAAAGTTTGAAGCTTCAGTTAACATCCTAACTTCTGGCAAATCTCCTAGATTGGCAGTTTCAGAAGGCAATCTCTTTTCTGAAGAACTCCATCTGAGTAGAGGGCACAGGCAGCTTTTGCCCCATCAGAAATGTGACTTTGCTGTGACGAAGGGCAGCGCTGAGACCTGACCAGCTCTTGCTCCAAAGCACCCAAAGCCACTGATTAAAAAGGCATTAAAGGGTCTGAATAAACCAAAGGTTAATAGCTGCTGGTGTGGGAGTAACCAGGGCTGTCAGGGAGCGATTAAGCTGCCTAGTAATCTTCCACCTGGAGCTGTCAGGCCGCTGTCTAATGTTTCATTCAAAGAAGGAGCTCTCCATTCCTGATGAGTAAATGACAGAGAAGATTTCAATTAGAGCTGCTCTGTGACTCAAATCCTGACATCCTGATAGTTTGCTTTCAGTTCTCCTGCTGTTCTCCAGGGGACACCAACCCATTAATAACACATTTTAAGGTGTAGATTTTGGGTATGGCAGCAGCTGATTAGCAGGTAGCCATCGGTGGGTAGGGAGGTGAACCTTTCCCAAGCTGTGAATTGCCTTTATTATAGATATTTGGATGGGGCAGAAAAGGACTTTAAAGCTGTTCATTTGAGGGAGCTGGTCCTGTTATTACCTCTGTGCAAAGAGGAGCACAAGAAGTTACCTGTGGTGCTGTTAATGCTCCAGCAGCCTGGCCTGAAACTGGAGTGGGCAGGGGAGGTTTGACCCACAAGGAGACTTCCTTTCACTTTTACAAGCCAAAATAATAGGCAAACTTGATTTGCATTTAGTGCAGAGTGCCCTGGATGGGGGCAAGAAGGTAAGAAAAAAAAAATATTTAGCTAAATGCAAAACCTTCTGCTTGATAATATTTCTAGTTTTGAGTAAGAAATGGTTGGGTACCACTGAAAACAAAATGGAAGTTTTCACTTTGGGTCAAGCAGGCTGTTTCAGTTGGTTGAAGGTGAGCATTTGCTCCTTGTCTCTAATTAGAGTGGGAAAAGAAAAAAAAAATTTAAAAAAAAGAGTTTTAGGTCAACACAGAAGAGCTCTGTTTTGTTTTCCAAATGAACTGAAAAACCCATTACACTCACAGCTGTACCAGCAATATCTCTGCTGTTCCACTCCTAAGGTCCCCTATGGAGCTGTCAACAAAACACAAGATAAAAGACAGATTAAACTGGGTTGGGTTTTTTTAGGTTTGATTTTTTATTTTTTGGTGTTTCTTGCTCTTATAGAGATGAAAGTAAGTCACACCTCAAAAAACTGAACCTCCCTCTGGATCCCACTCAGGAGTTTTAAAAACATATCCTTTGACCCTGATCTCTAGAAAGGGTTCAAGCCAAGCTCAGGATCATAGAATCATAGAATGGTAAGGTTGGAAGGGACCTCAAAGCTCATCCAGTTCCAACCCCCTGCCATAGGCAGGGACACCTCCCACTAGCACAGGTCACTCAAGGCCTCATCCAACCTGGCCTTGAACACCTCCAGGGAGGGAGCATCCACAGCCTCCCTGGACAACCTGTGCCAGTGTCTCACCACCCTCACTGTAAAGAACTTCCTCCTAACATCCAGCTTAAATCTCCCCTCTGCCAGTTTAAACCCATCTATGATCTTATGACACTCTGATTCTATGATTTTTTTCCCTTCAGCTCTATATTTTTTAGATTAAAATAATATTTGAGGAGATGTTGCTGCAGACAAAACAACCAACCCAGGTGAGTCCGTGGGACATTCCTGTCCTCTGCCTCTGTCTGCTCTTGGGTCACTCCTATTAGCTGGGCTCCACTGCACCTTCCTGCTCCTATCAGCTTGTGCCCTTGGCATTGCTGACTATGAAACCTCACCAATACCTGACTATGGGGACTGCATTTCCATGCTGGAACACGTAGGGTTTGTTTCATGCCTTGATGGGACACTTGTGCTAAGAAGCCCTGATTAGGAACAGATTGAGTGCTTTTGGAGGGGCTGAGTTTGGAGAAAACAGCCTTTGGTACAGCTAGCAAGGCAGGTTTTTTGATGCCCCTGCAACCTGTGCATGGCATGGAGAGGGTGGGGAGGAGAGGGCTTTCCCGTGGGGTGTGTTTGGTTGGTTGGAGGGTAAGAAGGTAATTTAATAAAGTAGCTTCTGGCAAATCATAGAATCATTGATGTTGGAAAAGACCTCTAAGATCAAGTCCAACCATCAGTGCAACACCACCATTCCCACTAAACCACATCCCAAAGTGGATAATCTACTGTGTTAGGGAGAGGTGCTTCACATGTGTCCATCTCTGCATTTCAGCAGCTCCTGCTCTCTCTCGTGTGTATCAAGAATATCTCAGGCTGCAGAGTACTGAGACCTTTTGCTTTTACAGCCAATTTGCACCCTGCAAAGACTCAGTTTCTTGTTCCAGTACCATGTTTCTGCATTTTCTGAACATCAGTGCTACCCTTTGTACTGCACTGCCTCATCCTATCTTCTGGTTAATCCCTCTCCTGCTGGACTTCCCCACCCTGGGGTCTGCTCTGTAACAGTCAGTGACTGATTGTCAGGTGAACTCACTGCAACCCAGGTGAAAACAATTTCCCCGCTCTGTTAAACTTGAGAAAAATGATTCTCAAGCTGGTTTGCTTCCTAAGGAGCAGCCCAGTGTGTTTCTAACCATGGTTCCATTCACCTTGGTGCAAAGTGGTGAGAAAACGAGTGGAAAACATTCCCAGTGTGAACCTGTAGACAAAGCCAGACAAAGTTTACAATGTGGGAATGAGAACAGTTTGTTGTTTTTTTTCCTCTCTGTGCTGAGAACTCAGGCTGGCAGAGAGCAGGTTGATTTACATCCATCTCCCTCTTTTCAGCACCCCTTGCTTCATCCTCACCACCACTCCCTGCATGCACCAAATCTCAGTGGAGAACAATAAACTCCTGTTGGGGCTTTGCTTTCTTCCCTTCGCACTCTGCAAAGGGACACATGTGAAGTTAACAGCTCTGAGCTGGTTCTGAACTTCAGGAAATTTAGTCAGGAGGGAGCATGATTTTTCTGAGTCTCTTTCCTCTTCACTGGGCTCTAGAGGCTCTGGCTTGGATTTACTGCCTTGTTCTCTTTGCTGTCTGTTGGGCTTCACTTTAACGAGCGCTTGGAGGGTCGTTCAGCATCACTGTGCTGTGTGAAGGGGCACAACCTCTGTTTGAGATTTAAGAGCAGAGCTCCCCTGCTGCAAGGCTTGTCCCTACCATAACTTTGGCTCTGTGGCTAGCACTTAGGTATAAAGCCCCATAAGGAAAGTTAATGTGGTTTTGCTACCTTGTAATGATGCTCTGTGTGCAGGACCAAAACTGTTCTGAGTTTTAAAGTTCAGTCAGGCTGGATTCAGCAGGGGACAGCAGAATCTGGAGCAAGCGTGCTGTGGAGTTTGCTTTGCTCATCCTGAGCCTGATCAGTGGAAGTTATACATCCAGGGACAGAGATTTCCCTTTGCTCCACTCATCCAGAGTGCATCAAGAAGTGGCTTAGGGTTTGGCTGACGTTTTCATTTGCCTTTTGTCTACATAAGCACTTGAACGACAATAAATATCAAATAATTTCTGTGATAATTTCTGGGTTCTGATATTTTTAGGAAACTATTTGCAGCAGCAGAGGCAGAGCTAAGAACTTCTTTCCAACGGGCTCCTGGAGACTAAAAACTCTCACAAGTTGTAGAAAACAGCAGTAGGAAATGCTTTGCAAGCTTTTTCTTTTTCTCCTCTTCTCACATCTGCTCATGGTACCTTCATCTTGACCTTCATAAGGCCTTCCATATTCTTAGTTTCTTACTTGCCAAATGCCTCCTGTCCTGCTTTTCTGGTCTAGGCTGCCTCTGTGCTATTGAGCTATGAGCTCTCAGACAAAACTGTGCTATTCTGCCTGTTAGAAGTGGTAGTGCAGTTACCAGGAGGTCACTGCGGTCATCAAGTATCCCACTCTGGCTTTTCCCAAGGCTTGCTCCCTCCTGGACTGAGTGCATTTCCAGCATCCCCATCATGTGCCCACACAACAGTCACAAAATGAGTTCTGCTGTCACCACGATGCTGCTTTTATAAACATTCTGTGATGAAGTTCTTCATCTCTTCTGTCGCAGGGGAGAGCCAATGAGTGAGGCACAACAGCAGGTGGGATGCTACAGGACCACTACACAGTCATGGAATGCTTTGGGTTGGAAAAGACCTTTAAGATCCTTGAGTCCAGACATTCTCTAACTACACCAAGGCTGGTGCTAAACTATGGCCCTCAGCACCACATCTCTGCATCTTCTAAATACCCTCAAAGATGGGGATTCCACCACCTCCCTGGGCAGCCTGTTCCAGTGTTGGAGAACACTTTCAGTGAAGAAGTTTCTTCTAATGTTCAACCTAAACATCCCCTGGTGCAATTTGAGGCCCTTTCTTCTCATCCTGTCACGTGGCAGCTCCTGTAAGGTTGGTGTGTCAATGTCCAAATCTTATTTTTGTCCTCCAGCATGGTGGGGGGTGGGGGGGGAGGAAAGGAAGTGTTCTTTGAGGCTGTTCTGACAACCAGTGGGTCAAGTCAGGACTGGCTATTGCAGCAATGCTGCTTCTCCTTCTGCACACTCCATATTGATGAGGCCCTTGTACAATGATGTCCTGGAAAACTCTTATCTTCCTGGCTACAAGGTGTTGCTTGTTTTTTTGGACTTTCAGGTCCTTCACACTACACACTGCATGTACCCACTGATGGGTTCAGTATTGGGGATGTGCCCATAATTCTAGGGAGCAGGACAGTCTCTTGCAGGAGCTCCAGGGGTGCCATCCCTCTGTGTCTGTGACTGATGGTTGCATTATACCTGGGAGGTGAACAACATAGTGGACAAACTTGAACATAAGAAGTTCCATCAAAACATGAGGAGGAACTTCTTCAGTGTTAATGTAAGAGCAGCCTGAAACAGGCTGCCCAGAGAGGTGGTGGAGTCTTCATCTCTGGAGACATTCAAAACCCACCTGGACATGTTCCTGTGTGACCTTCTCAAGATGAACCTGCCTTGGCAGGGGGGCTGGACTCAATGACCTCCAGAGCTCCTTTCCAACCTCTACCATTCTGTGGTTCTATGACATAACAAGGGGTTAGTATAACTCTGCTGGTTTGAGGCTAATTGGAATATTTTAATGGAGAAAATTATAGGCCTTGAAAGGAAACAATGGTGATGTCTACTTCACTCATAGGCTTGCTGAGATGTTTAAGAAAAAGAATGCAAAACAAAGATAAGCCACTTGGGCTTGCAGCAGTCTCTGGGGCACAGCGTCTGGGGCTGTCTAGCTTCTGGCTTTTCTCCTCTCTGCCAAGTAACCTCACTAACCACTTTCCTTCTAACCCCCCTGGCCCATCCTCCAAACTCACCTTGCACGTAAGGCAAACCTTGGGGTAAGGTATAGGGGTGGGGAGAAGGTGGAAGGGTGGTTGGGAGCCCCTCCTGGGTCTCTGATTTCTGGGAGGGGGATTGTGTTTCTGTGTTACCTTTCACTTGTATATTTCTGTAACTATTCCTGTCTATTGTGTACATCTCTGCTTGTACATTGTGCTAAGCTGTAAATAGAGTTTCAGTCCTTAACTTCCAGCTGGCTGAGTCTAGTCTGGGTGATTTTACAAAGTGTGGGGGGCAAGGAACTCCCAAACCATCACATCAACTCATTATTTTACCCTATCACTCTGTGCTACTTTCTTTACATGTGTCAGAAAAGGCAAGGCAGGATTTACAGCTGCTTCTCATGGCTTCCAACACCTGCCCATGCCAGGGAGAAGCTGAGGTGACTCTCTGTAACTACCTGAAAGGAGGTTGGAGTGGGGTGGGTATTGATTTCTTCTCCCAAATAACTAGCAATAGGACAGGAGGAAATGGTTTCAAGTTGTGCCAGGGTAGGTTTAGGCTGGATATTAGGAAAAAAATTCTGTACTTAAAGAGCAGTCAGACATAGGAACAGCCTGCCTAGGCAGGTGATAGAGTCACAATCCCTGGAGCTGCACAAAAAACCCATATAGACATGGCACTTTGGGACATGGATTAGTGGGCATGGTGGTGTTGGGTTGATGGTTGGACTTGATGGTTTTAGAGGTCATTTCCAACATTAGTGTTTCTGTGGTTCTGTGACTGTTAAAGTGAGACTTTGCAGACTCCAGTTTTATGTTGTGTGTTGTATTTCCTGTGCAGCCTCAACCAAACGAGTTCCTCTTTGCTCTTTCCCCCCCTCCCTGCTTTGTGCCATTGTGGCATGTTTGCAGCTGAGGAGGCTCTTGCAGAGGTGTTTGTTACATCCTGAGGGACAGATGAGCATGACAGTAATGGAGACAACAGAAGTAACTCAGGAAGAGTTACAGGCTTACAAGTCTGACTAACTAATGTAAGGTCACAGCTCCAAATGCATTATAATCCCCAGGAGAAGCACCTTGCTTCTGACTCTGCTGGTGGCACTGACAAACAGGGATGAAAGGGCTAGAACTGGGACCAGCTTGAGAGGTTTAGTGTTGCTGTAGAATGTTGGCTTGGGCAGAGATAATTTTCTCCCTGTACAGCAGAGAATACAGAGGAGGAGCTGGTGGCTGCTAAATTCACAAGACACAATAGTCTCAAAAAGATCCCTGAGTGAAAAAGAGATGAAACTTGAGGTGGTACCAGGGCCAGTGTGTGGGCCTGGATGGATGCTTGCTCTCCATCTCCATGACACTCCCTGCATCCCTGAAAAAGACAAGGCTTAGAGTAAATATGACAAAAACTGAGGCCAGAGCAAGAAAACAGGAGGCTAAAGAGGGTGTGACATCCTTCTGTCCATCTCTCATCTTCCCCAACAGCATGTCCTGGGGGAAAAGCAAAGGATGGGTATGGTCCTCTGTGGGCAGGGAGAGCTGGGGGTGATCTCCCCTGGGGTAGTCACTGAAGGAAACATCTCTGGGCAAGTTCCTGGTGCAGCTCCCTCAAGACAGTGTCTGGTGTCATTGCTTGACTGCTAAGCCTTCCCTAGCCTCACACTTCTGGGATTTGTCTGGAGTTTTACTTTATTTCAGGCTGGTGGTGCAGGGGGACTCTGGAGCGGCCTCAGTGTGCATAAACAAACAGGGAGATGGAGACATTTTTCTTTGTAATGGCATCTTGAGGCTTTCTGGAGCTGCCTCTTTATTGCCATTCTGTAGGTCCACAAGATGATGAGACAGATAAAATGGGATGATAAGCTTGGGGTAGAAAAGAAACTGTCAACACACCTGATGATTTATTGCCCATCTCAACTCAGGTGGATTTAGGGGTGAGGGGAGGATAAATTTTCCCCTACCTTTTTGTGCTCCTCTTAGGTAGCCATTAACTCTCCATGGACCATGACTTCCATTTCCCATCAGCTTTGAATTACTCAGGCTGGAACTGAGCTGGAAGGTAATTTCAAGAGGCAAAAAGAGGTGGGGAGAAACCCATTCTTCTATTTAATTCTGCCTGCAGCTGGCTTGCATCAAGGAGAGGCTGACAGGGATGCTGCTGTGGACAAGGGGCTTGCCTAGATGGTTAGGGAATTGTGGACTAGTCCTGCAAGGAAACTAAGGTGACCAAAAAGACTCAGCAGAAGTACAATCAGCACTGCCCTCAGGGTAGAGAAATAGGTTATATATGGCAGCAGATGGACTGTACAATGCTTTTTTTGCATAACTGTACATTGAGCAAACATTTTTTTTCAACCATTTTGAATCAAGGCTGCAAGTACCATAAACCCTTAAACCAAGAGAGCTTGGGATTAGTTTTGATTCTTCTCACAAATTCCTGCTTTGTCTTACTCTTTCACCTTGAAATAGTGCTTAAGGACAGGAGCAAAATCACTGCTTCGCTTGGAAGAAACAAATCACTCCACGTCTACTGTGTCCCCTCTAATGGATGAAATCCTGTCTCTGGCTTGCCACAGCAATCCTCCAGGCTGGTTCCTACACCTCACATCCATCCCTCACCCCACTGTGACCAGTGTGGTTTCAGACAGAGAGCTCAGACTCCACAGAAACACCAGCTCTTACTTGCCTTCTCACCAGGGCTTTTTTTTCTCCATGAACAGACCCAAAATTCCATGTTAGCTTCTGACATTGTTGAGAGCTTCACACAAAGAGGAATCTATGGCAAAGGGAGCCCACAAGAAAGCTGGAAAGGGACTATTTACAAAGGCAGATAGCACTAGGATAAGGGGCAATGGCTTGAAACTAGAGCAGGGCAGATTTAGACTGGATGTTAGGAAGAAATTCTTTACTGTGAGGGTGGTGGAACACTGGAACGGGTTGCCCAGGAAGGTGGTGGAGGTCCCATTCCTGGAGACATTAAAGATCAGGCTTTGAGCAACCTGCCCTAGTTGCAGATGTCTCTGCTGACTGCAGGGGGTTGGAGTAGATGAGCTTTCTAGGTCCTTTCCAACCCAACACATTCTATGAGTTAGTAGGAGAACCTGCTCACATATGGTGGTCGAGTAGTGGAGGGATCTTCACCCACCACGAGCAGAAATCACATCAAAGCAAAACAATAAATAAGTAAATCAGGAATAGAAGAGAAGGTGAGAAAGGATTTTAACCTTACTTTCTTTCAGTGTTTACTTTCTCCACTTTGGGTTATCTAGTGCAAGAATCCCACCCAAAGTTCAAAAGCTGTATGTTTTGTAGCCTGAGAAGGTAACCACATCAGCACACTGCCAGCTGCCCTGACTGGTGGGAGGGAGTGAATCCTGGCTTTGAGCAGCAGCTCTTACTCAGAAATGTAGAGGGGCACTAGAAATTAATGTAGCTCATCATGTTCATCATGGTCACAGCACACATCACAAAGAGCCATCAGTGTTTAGTGGCTCATGGTTTGCTCAGGCAGATTGTGGTTGAAGCTGCTTTGCATGCATCCATTCTGCTGATTACTTTCCTCTTCACCTTCCCCAATTAGGAGAGAAAAGATAAAATTGATGTTAATTAAAAGCTAATTGATGACAAGATGACAATACTAATACAACAGTGACAACAGGCTCTTAAATACCACCAATCCAATTTCACAAAGGCAGCATCACAGCTCAAATACCTAAACCCTACCCTCACTAATTGTGGATGAGGGTGAAAAGGTCCAGTCTGGTTGTTAGCCAGGTGTGTGGTGATGTGATGCATCAGTATAGCACCCAACATGTGACAGGGGTGGCAGCAAGGGGTGGCAGCAAGTAGAACCATGTGGAAGTCTGTGTGTTAGGCACTAACAGCAAGAGGCTCTCCAAAGCTTCAGGGGTGCTGGGAGGAGCAGCAACCATACCAGGTCAGTATCTGTCCTGTGTGCTTCTCAGCAATGCAGATGAAGCTGAAACCCTGCAGGGATGAGAGGTCTCCCAGTCCTGCCCCAGCACAGGGCAGAGCTCAGCAGGGACAGCTCAGCAGGATGAAATTTGTACATTTTGCTGCTGCTGCTGCCAAGCAAAAGGATCACAGGCTCACAGGATCTTAGGGGTTGGAAGGGACCCAAAGAGATCATCCAGTCCAATCCCCCTGCTGGAGCAGGACCAGACAATTTAGCTCAGGTCACACAGGAAGGCATCCAGACAGGCCTTGAAAGNCCTGTCCTGATGCAGTTTATTATTTCTCCCCAGGTGCAGAACTCTGCACTTGTCCTTGTTGAACCTCATTTGGTTCCTCTGTGTCTAGAGCTCAGTCTGCCCAAGTCTCACTGGATGGCCACACAGCCTGCACCTGTATCAGCCAAGCCTCCTAGTTTGGTGTCACCAGCAAACTTGTTGAGCAGACACTCTGTCCACTCATCAACGTCATTAATTAAGATGTTGAACAGCATCAGACCCAGCACCGATCCCTGGGGCACTCCACTAGTTACAGGTCTCCAGGTGGACCTGGCACCATTGATCACCACTCTCCGAACTCTACCTTGTAACCAGGAGGGCTGTGGCAGGGAGCAAAGCTGCTGGGGAGATGCTCTGTACCCTAGAATGGATGCTTCCTCATAAGCCCCATCCTGAATATGCCAGGGAACAGCAGGAGCTAGTCAGGCTTTTGTGGGCTCTGGCACAGTTGCTGCAGGCAAGTCCAGGCCATTTTGGCTGCCCCTGGCAATGTCCCTGCTTGGCCAAGCATGGGCTGGCTCTGCCTCTGGGCAGTGCCCATAGTCTGTCAAAGCAGCTTTGTCCAAGCTCCCCTGGAGACCCACTGAGCCCCTCCATGGCAGACTGTCTCTGGTGGGGAGGCCAAATCAATTTGTGCTGCCTGTTGGCTTCCACATTCACCCCACTTCTTCTGCCAGGCTGGGCAGGATTTGAGCTGCCGGCACAGGCTGTGACCAGTGTGGGGGCTGGTTGCAAGCCACTCACCAGATGCTGTCCCTTTGTCCCCTTGCACACTGTTCCCTAAGCCCAGCAACCAGCATCTTGGGTAGGATTGGAGTAATTTAATCCTTGATATAATCTGCAAAGCCCTCCTAGTGTCTCCATGCTTGGCTGAGAGCACCAGGCTGGTCTCTGTGGTCCTTCTGGCTTCTCAGGAGCTCCTTGCTGGAGATGAATGTGACTAGCATCCAAAACCAGCACAATGAAATGGCCCCCAACATTACTTCTTTATAACAAAGATTCATGGCATGAAGGTAATGGCTTTGAAGGACTGAGTCAATTGAGTTATAAAAGAATTAATTCTATTCTGTTTTTCTCTGTTTACTTTCTTTTAAATTTGTTTCCCATTTAGTTTGTGAATCTTGTGCTCTTAGTGAAGTACCCATGACTGGTAGCTCTTTCAGCATCTTGGCAAGGCACCCAGAGTTATCAGGGAGAGTCAAGGGTAAACAAAATTTAGAGAGGGAAGATAAGGAGTCAGTGGTCACAGTCAGTTTGGATGACAAATCTGCTAAGCTGCTAACCAAGAGAGCAGAGAGAATGAGAGACACCTAAGTGAAGAAGCCAGGAGAGCCCTGTAAATAAAATCAAAGCAGAGAATATATGAAATGTGCTGTGGGTAGCACAATTTGGTTCCAGCTAAGTCCATTTTGTAAGCAAGATTTCACATTTCCTCTGAGATGAAATAAGAACTTGCTTGGACTAGTGACTGACCTGGGAGTGACTTTTGGCTTTTAGGGGAGGCTCTCCAAGGTTTTACTTGCCCCAAAATGCTGATAAAGTCCCCAAACCCCACCCAGCAGTAACCTCTCTGTAGAAGATCAATTACATAGCATATGAGTGGTGTGTGAGCTCTGCCCTGGGACACGAAAAGATGCCTGTGCTGGGACACAACCTACCCACTCATGGTGCTGAGGTCAGCTGTGGAGTGGAGCTCAGAGTACCCTCCACTCCCTGCTTTACCTGACTCTGGAGGTAGACACAAAGGGAGAGAAACTTTAAACAACTATTCATGGTTACAAATATCTGCAGGGTGGGTGTCAAGGAGAAGGAGCCAGTCTCTTTTTAGTGGTGTCCTGTGATGAGGTAGGACTGGGGGCAACAGATACAAACTGGAACACAGAAAGTTCCACCTCAACCTCAGGAAAAGCTTCATTCCTGTGAGGGTGCAGGAGCCCTGGAGCAAGCTGCTCAAAGAGGCTGTGGAGTCTCCTTCTCTGGAGACTTTCAAGACCCACCTGGATGTGTTCCTGTGTGACCTACTCTAAGTGATCCTGCACTCACAGGGGGATTGGACTTGCTGAGGTCCAGATTTCCCTTCCAACCCCTGTGATTCTTTGTTCTCTCTAAGCACAAGACACTGCATATAGATGAGAAGGACTTTCCTCCTGCAAACAGCTGTGTTGCTGGCTACTACCTGGGGAGATCTCCTCTAACACATGGCAAAAAACAGGTCTGCAATTTTCCCCTTTGTTCCTAGGACCCTGTGGATTGTTTCAGGAGCTTAGAGGGGCTGAAGAGCAAAGTGCTTCAGTGTGGCTGGTCCCTCTCTTGAAGCTTACTGTGACTTGTGGGAATTATTCCCCACAGCTTTGGGATCCAGCAGTGACAGCACTGTGTAAATGTCAAATACTGGTTTGTTTTGTTTTGTTTTTAAAGTAATGTTTCTCACACCCAGATGAGAAAGTGACATCAGAATGATTCCCTGAGGGATTTGTTCACTGTCTTCCAGATGGAAAAATAACTGCTGGATTACGACTTGACCATGACCAGGAGCACTCATGGGACTACTGCTCTGATCTAATCCTCACAAAGTCTGACTCTTCCCTTCGAGTGAAGACTAATCCATCACGCCCTGATTGTGAGAAACAAATGTGGTGTTCACATGGTAATAACGACCTGATGGATGGTGAGGCTGGGGACCTGCAGACAGCACTGCTCCTGCTGCCCAGCTGGTGGGGCAGGGATGGCTGGCAGAGGCACAGTGCCAAGGGTTTCTAAAGCTGAGGTTTAGCAAAACCAGTAGGGGCAGGTAGGGGAATAAAAGAGATTTTATGGAGCTTTGCTGAACGGTTCAGCATTTTTGGCAGACCTATGCCTAGGTTCAGCGTTCTCAGGGCTGTTGTGAGGGGATCTTCTCAATTCTCATCAACATCTAATGGGCAAGGGGCAAGAGGATGAGGCCAGATTCTTTTCAGTGATGCCCAGTGATAGGACAAGGGGTAATGGGTACAAAGTGGAACAAAGGAAGTTCCACCTAAACGTGAGGAAAGACTTCTTTGCTGTAAGGGTACTGGAGCCCTGGAGCAAGCTGCCCAGGTCTGCTGTGGGTGACCCTGCTTTAGCAGAGGAGTTGGACTGGATGATCTCCTGAGGTGCCTTCCAACTGACACCATGCTGGAATTCTGTGATTCTGCTGCTGAGGCCCAAACTGTTGCATTTAGCCTGTTCAGGAAAGATAAATTAACTTTGATCATAGCTTTTTCATTATTTAAATCATGCAAGAAAAAGCATTCACTGACCTGTTCTGCTATGGACTCTGAATGGTTCTGAAAACCAGGAAGGTGGACAACTCTTTAGAAACAGTAGGCAGAAGTGCTGCATGCTCTGTTGAGTTTTTCATTAGGATTTTTCTCCCCTGCCTGTGTTTTTCACACTCTCTGGATTGGGCCTTTGCAAGCCTTTAATGAGAATAGCTACAATCACCATAGATTGGGGTTTTGTAAACCATGAGCAAACTGTCAAAGTCAGAAGGAAATGTCCCATTTTTTGGTCATGTGTTTTCATATCTCTCATGGTAAACATGCAAAAGTAAGCCTGGGCTGCAATCTGAATTCTGCAGGGAGTTGTAGTTGACAGAAATAAACCATGTGCTGAGGGTGCCACATGAACTGAGCATAAACATGAATTAAACCCTGCAACTGTGAAGGGACCAGGGCTGCTGAGGAAAAAAAAGTAGTACTAAAAATGGAAATTTAAAAGAACAGATTGGAGGAAGGTTTAATTGCCTCAGTAAAGGGGTAACATGAAAATTATGGGTGTCAGAGAAGATTAAATGGTACCTCAAATCAGAATAGACTGTTCATGTGTAATGGATGAATGGCAGAAGCCTGACAGAAGGCTATTAAATTGATGCAATTGCACTAAAAAAGTGCAGAAGTGGTTAAAAAAAGGTTAGTGGGAGGCAGGAGCTCTTGATGGGTTCATGCAGGGTCTTTGCATCATGGTGTGATTTGGATTAAATCTTATTTTCTGCATGTCTGATTTGACTGCTTTGAGTTCATAGAATGACTTGAGTTGGAAGTGGTCTTAAAGATGATCTGGCTTCAAACCCCCTGTCATGGGTAGGGACAGCTCCCACTAGACCAGGTTGCTCAAAGCTTCATCAGCCTGGTCTTAAAACACTTCTAGGGATGAGGTGTCCACTACTCTTGGCAACCTGTTCTGATGTCTTTCCAATCTAAATCTACCCTGCTCTGGTTTAAAAGTTGCACCCTTGCTTGCATCCTAGGGTCCCTGTAACCTTGTTTACATGAACAGACAAGTTGTCAGAGAATCATAGATTTGCTTTGGCAGGAAAGACCTTTAAGGTCATTGACTCCAAACTCTATTAAGTCTGCTGCTAGACCACATCCCTCAGCACCACAGTTCTGCATCTTCTAAGCACCTCCAGGGATGAGGATTTGGGGCCTATTTCAGTGCCTGAGAACCCTTTCATGGAAGAAGTTTCTCTGATACCCAACATAAACCTCCCTTGGTGCAACTTGAGGCCATTTCTTCTTGTTCTATTGGTAGTGACTTGGGAGACCACCCTTCATCCAGTCCCAGCCTCCTTTCATGAAGTTGTAGAGAGCCAGAAGGTCTCCCCTCATCCTCCTTTTTCTCCAGGCTGAACAGCTTTAGCTTTACCTGCTCTTCACAAAACCTGCTCTTCAAAGTTAACCTCATCTATGGAAAGTGTAGTTTGGGCAGAGTGCTAACATGCCTCACTGTTGGCAGCTGGAGTACAGGTTGGGTGTCCCCACACAGCACTACATATGGACAGTCAGTTGGGATGGGAGGTAGCTCACCTTATTTTAGACATCTGTACCTGCACTAACTGTTTAGTCTCCTTTTTCAGTCAAAGGGGAAACTATCCTACCCACTTACAGACTGCAATTAGAATCATAGAATCATAGAATGGTAAGGTTGGAAGGGACCTCAAAGATCATCCAGTGCCAACCCCCTGCCATAGGCAGGGACACCTCCCACTAGTACAGGTCACTCAAGGCCTCGTCCAACCTGGCCTTCAACACCTCCAGGGAGGGAGCAGCCACAACCTCCCTGGGCAACCTGTGCCAGTGTCTCACCACCCTCACTGCAAACAACTTCCTCCTAACATCCAGTTTCAATCTCCCCTCTGCCGGTTCAAACCCATTGCCCCTTGTCCTGGCATTGCAAGCCCTTGTCAATAGTCCCTCCCCAGCCTTCCTGTAGGCCCCCTTCAGATATTGGAAGGCTACTCTAAGGTCTCCTGGAAGCCTTCTCTTCTCCAGGCTTTGTGCTCATCTCAACGGCTTTAGATGTAACCATTGCCATAATATAGATGTGCTGGAATAAGTCCAAAGAAGGACCATGAGGATAATCACAGGGCTGGAGCACTTCTGCTATGGAGATAAACTGATAGAGTTGGGACTGTTCAATCTGGGGAGGAGAAGGCACTGAGGAGACCTTATTGTGACCTTCCAGTATCTTAAGAGGGCTACAAGAAACCTGGGGAGAGGCTTTTTAGGATGTCAGGTAGTGATGGGACTTGAGGANGGGGCCTATTTCAGTGCCTGAGAACCCTTTCATGGAAGAAGTTTCTCTGATACCCAACATAAACCTCCCTTGGTGCAACTTGAGGCCATTTCTTCTTGTTCTATTGGTAGTGACTTGGGAGACCACCCTTCATCCAGTCCCAGCCTCCTTTCATGAAGTTGTAGAGAGCCAGAAGGTCTCCCCTCATCCTCCTTTTTCTCCAGGCTGAACAGCTTTAGCTTTACCTGCTCTTCACAAAACCTGCTCTTCAAAGTTAACCTCATCTATGGAAAGTGTAGTTTGGGCAGAGTGCTAACATGCCTCACTGTTGGCAGCTGGAGTACAGGTTGGGTGTCCCCACACAGCACTACATATGGACAGTCAGTTGGGATGGGAGGTAGCTCACCTTATTTTAGACATCTGTACCTGCACTAACTGTTTAGTCTCCTTTTTCAGTCAAAGGGGAAACTATCCTACCCACTTACANGGTGGTAGAAGCCCCATCCCTGGAAGCTTTTAAGGCCAGGTTGGATGAGACTTTGAGCAACTTGATCTAGTGTGAGGTGTCCCTGCCTATGGTAGGGGGGTTGGAGCTAGGTGATCTTTGAGGTCCCTTCCAGCCCTGACAATTCTATGACTCTCTGAGGAACAGCTAAGCAATGACTGCTTGGGTTCCCCCAGAATGTGCAGGAGGATAGGAAGGTGAATGGTGGAGGTGTCAGTGTTAGCGTATGTGAGGTTATAGCAGTGTGGTGAGGAGGCCAGCAGCTAGAGTTAATTTAGCCATGGACAGGGCAGAGAAGGATGCCAGTGCCTGCCTGCTGAAATCCCATTCTCCTTGTGCTGTGGATGGTGTCTTGCTGATTGTGAAACCTCCTGGTGTGAGCACTCTGTGTCCAAATCACCAGAGAAACTGCTTCAGGGTTGCAAAAGAGGTTTATGCTGGTGTTGTATCTGCAGCCTGTCTGTGGGTAAAGGATGCCTGTCAGCAGTGCCTCTGGAGTGACTGCAGCACTGGTGACACTTAGTCAATGGGAAGTGTCAGAGGCTCGCAGAGCTGAGCAGGTGTCACCATGCTGGTAGGTGGAGACAAAAGCAGATAAATGAAAGGCTTTGAAACAAAATGCAATTGCCAGATCCTTAGCAATTCTTCTAAAAAAGTTGTGTCCAGCAGCAGGAGCACCAGAAAGGACTTTTACCACTCATGAAAGATATTTTTGTGCTACCTTCCTTTTGCAGAATCTCAGTGCTTTGGCCAGCACCAGTTTTCCAGGAAAAAAGAACCACCCCCAGACCAGCAACAAAAATGTGTCTTTTAAAATGAGGTATTTCTGAATTAGTCTGATTTGCCTTAGAAACAAAGGTTGGGCTATGAAGGTCTCTATTGAAGGAGACTCCACAACATCTCTGGGCAGACTGGTCCAGTGCTCTGGCAACCTCAAAATGAAGCAGTTTCTCCTTAAGTCCAAGTAAAACTTCCTTTGTTCTAGTTTGTGCCCATCGCCTCTTGTCCTATCTGTGACCACCACTAAAAAGCTCAGTCCCATCCTCATGACCTGCTACTTACATGCACTGATAAGATTCCCTCTCTCCAGGCTCAGCCTCAGGTGTCTCAGCGTTTTCTAGCAAGAGACATGCTGCAGTCCCTTACTCATCCTCGTTGCCCTCTGCTGGACCTTCTCCAGTAGTTCCCTGTCCCTCTTGAACTGAGGAGCCCAGAAAAGGACCCATTACTATAAGCGTGGCCTCACCAGGGCAGAGTGGAGTGGGAGAAGATTCTCCCTCAGCCTGCTGGCCACACTCTTCTTAGTGTGCCCCAGAATACCATTGGCCTTTGTGGCCATGAGGCCATGTTGCAGGTGTTTAGTAGGGCACAGTAAAACAGACAGGTGTGGCTCAGGATAGGGAGCCCCAGGCAGGTGAAATAAGCACATTTAGTGAGGTAAATGACTGTCACAATGCAACCTGCCCTTCTACTAGCAAGTATCTTGAAGGCATCTTGTCATAGATAAACTCTGATGAGGTATTTGGAGGAAGAACAACAGACTTGTGCATTCCTTCTATGGGCAGCACGGTCATAAACCGAAAGCAGAAAGCAGAAAGCTTGTTGAAAGTTGTAACTTCAGGCCATAGAAGCTGGTATTGTTGCCAGAGCAGAAGGTAAGCTTGGTATTTTTCACCCTGTCTGCAAGCAGGTTGCCTTTGTTGTTGTGGAGCTGCTTATCTCTCATGGTTCTCTGTTAAATGCTGAAGTCCATCTGCCATCTCCTGCACACTTCAGCCCAGAGGCTGGCTTCTGAAATCAGGATCATAGAATCATAGACTCATTGAATCACAGAGTCATAGAATGGTGGAGGTTGAAAGGAACTTCAGGAAATCATCTATTCCAACCCCCCTCCTAAAGCAGGATCACCTACAGCAGCTTGCCCAGGCTTCCTCTGTGCTGCTTCTGTTCCCTTGCTGGATTGCACATTTGATCCAGTCCTGTTTGCCTATGAATAACTCATTTAGGGCTGCACCTCATATCTCTTGTGAGGTGAACTTTTGAAGATGACAGGCAGATCCTTACTCAGACTACTCTCAGTCCAGTGAAAGGAACTCAGCTTTGTTGAATTGCTGAAAAAACCCCAAACAAAACCAAAACCAAACCCACCAGCCTAATTTCATTCTGGAAGGCTAGTGTATGCTGAATAGGTACCACTGAGCTAAAAAGCACCAAGTCCAGGCCAGGGACTGGACCAAACCCAAAGCAGTAAAAGATAAATATTATAGAATCATAGAGTCATAGAATCATTAGGGTTGGAAAAGACCTCTAAGATCATCAAGTCCAATCCAGCACAACCATGCCCACTATACCATGTCCTGAAGTGCCATGTCTACATGTTTTCTGAATACCTCCAGGGATGGTGACTGCACCCCCTCCCTGGGCAGCCTAATTCCTGGCCAGCTGCCAGTAAACAGGCAAATTCGATCAAAGTTACATTAAAGAGCAGATTATTTGGTGCTTCATTAGCACTGCCCATGTAAGCAGAGGTAATTTATTTCAGAGGTGTTCTTCAGCAACCCCATATAAAAAAAAAAATAAATCATTTTTTCAATTAGAACCAAAGAGTATTTTGGATACATAACAAAACCTCCCACAACTTTCTGGCTGTTCAGTATTCTCAGTGAGTTTCATCTCTGGGAACATTCAGATGACAATTACTCCCCCTCCATCACCCCCAGCTTTGTTGTTTTCTTGCAGGCCAAAGAGATCTCACTGCCTTGGCAGGGCCAGTTTTATTTACATGGGTATTATATTTCTGTCTTCCATCAGGCATCCATCTGGCTGGGTGGTCATGAAAGTATTAATCATAGAGGTGTCTAGGCACCCACTCCAGTATGGGAAATTCAGAGATTCAGTGCAAGGAGATTTTACATCAGAGTTTGCTGCTTCAAAACACTATTGATTTGACTGGAAGAAGAGGATTGAATGTTTTGAATGTGTTAATAATCTCACCTTTTCTTTTCTGTAGCTGTTTTCTAAAGCTAGAAACATGAGTTCACTTCAGAAGGATTTTTAGTTACAAAACATGGTGTTACTGGAGAGGCTCTGGCAAGGGATACAAAGGTGCTGAGGGCTCTGGAGCATCTCTGTAAGGAGAAAAGGCTGAGAGACCTGGGGCGGTTTAGCCTGGAGAAGAGCAGCCTGAGAGGGGATCTTCTCAGTGCTCAGCAATAGCTAAAGGTTGGGGGGCAAGAGGATGGAGACAGACTCTTTCATGGTGCCCAGTAACAGGACAAGGGGCAGTGGGCACAAATTGGAATGCTCAGGTTACTCCTGAACAAGAGGAAAAGCTTTGCCCAGAGACGTTGTGGAGAGATTTCCAAACCCACCTAGACATTGTGATCCTGAGAAACCTGCTGTAGGTGACCCTGCTTTAGCAGGGAGGTTAGAATAGATGATCCTCAGAGGTCCCTTCCCAGCCTTATCATCCTCTCTTTCTTTGAACATCCTGAGCAACCTTATCCCAAGCAAACCCTAACCATGAGTTTAACGTATGCAAGTTAGCAGACTTCAACAAACAAACAAGTTTCCAGTTGAAAAAAAAAAAAAAAAAAAGAAAAGAAAAATAATCCATTGGGCTGTGAACTTCCACAGACTGAATACTTTCCAGAGTGAGGCCCCACATGCTGAAACTCCCACCTGCCAGGCAGCAGAAAGTCTCCTCTTTTTTTACCTCTTGAATTTGTTTAGCTGTAAGCTTTGGTGTGTGTTTGCTTGCTAAATTGTAGCTATTATTGAAAGTAATCTAACATCACTGAAATGGGATAAACACCAGAGCTGTGTGTTTTTAATGAATACCCAAAGGCCATGAAGGAAGAATTCTGACCCAACCATGCCCCTGAATATTGAGTTTTGCCTGCAAGTAAAGATAGATTTGAAACATAATTCTACAGCATCTGTTCTGCTGCCATTCAGCAGCAGGCAAAGAAGCTTTTTTTTTTTTTTTTTTTTTTTGGGAAACGAGAGAAAACAACCCCCAAGATATTTGAAAGCAGAGCAGAGGGTGAAGGCAAGGTAGAGGCTGGCTGAGGACAGCTCTCCATCTGCAGGTTCTGCAGCAGCTCTCCTGGCTGTTTCTTGAGGGTGAGAAGGACCCTCTGAAAGAAAAGATGCTGAAGTTGTGGACCAAAGCTGTGGGATTTTGTTCCAGGTTAAGCCCTCCTGGTGGGAGTAGTCTGGAAACCTGAGCCCCAGGTGCCCCTGGCCCCTCCTGGTGGGAAGACCCCCTCAGGTAAAAGGTTAGCCTACTCCCACTTCTTGTTTGCAACCCTATCAGAGGCAGATGAACTTCCTGTTCTTTCTCTCTGCCTCCTGCTTTGCCTGAGCAAGAACTCCCTTGCTGCTACAGCTGCTCCTGCCTAACCACATGGCCAGCTAGCCACGTGGCTGACCAGTTACCTCCTGCAATCCACCTCCATCCAGGCAATCCACTGCCATCAGTCTGGTTTTGTATGTTTATTTGTATCTGTTTTCCTTCCTTTATACCTCTGTAACTCCCCTTTACCTTAAACACATTTTATTTATTGTTAATTTTTTCTTTTTAACTTCCAAAATCAGTGCAAGACTTTTCTTCAGGTGTTTTACCCCTTTCACTCTTTCTACCTAATTTCTTTCAAAGGGAGGAGAGGGGAGGCATCCTATATTTATTTTTTTGTTCTGTTGGGCTTTGTTTGGAAGTTCTAAACCAGAACAGATTTTTTTACTGATTTGTACTGCTTTGGAAATGTAACAGTGCTGGTGGGCTGGAGACTGTAAGAATTCCTCCCAGGAGCCAAGGTGTGAAGCCACAAATATACCATTTTTGAGCCACAGAAATCCTTTTGTCTGGGAAAGAGAAAATAAATGAGCACATTTAGGGAAAGGACCTGAGGTGAAATCTGATGCCCAAAGAGGCTGTGGAATCCCTTTCTCTGAAAGAGACTTTCAAGGTCTTTGAAGGTGTTTCTGTGCTGACTTTTCTAAGCATACCTGCTTTAGCAGGCAGGGGTTGGGCTAGATGATCCCAAGAAGCCCCTTCCACCCCTCATCATGCTGGGACTGTGGGATTCTGAGAATAAAAGCTCATATGCCAAACTGAAGGAGAGGAAATACGAGAGTGCCATGGGGTGTAAGGCAGGTTCTAACTATTAGAGGCTAAGATGGGTCGTGTGGGTAATTTTTTTTTTTGTTGTTGTTTTACAGAATTATCTTCACTTTAGTATGTGAAGAGCTTTGATAAAAGCATGAGATTTTTGTAGGGGAAAAAAAAGATTTTCATTGAAAAGAAATGACCCTCACTTCATAATCAAACAGCAGTGCGGACCAGCCCTGATACAGGGACACACCTTCATGTCCATTAGCCTCCTAGTGCTGGCTTCACAAGCTGAATTCCAGTGTGGAGGCTGCAGTAAAACTGATTTTCGTCAGGCACCACTTGACTCAGGAGACAATAATGCTTTTGGAAACATAGTATTATAAGTTATTCTTGTTGGTGATAAAAATTAGGAGCTTGGAGCAATTTATCTCCTTTAGGGCATGCTGATAGACATTCAGAATATGGTGTTTTTGAGCAAAAAGTAAAGAAAAAAAGAGCATCAGGGAGAAAAGAAATCTTTTCTGAACAATTTTAGTGTCTGGCTGGCTCAAGCTCAGGTAAATATTTAAAAGTCCCAGAGAGATTAATATGTTGTGCATGATCTCCCTGGTTGAGGGTACCATGAGAACTTGCAGATCAGCCCAGACCAAACAAAGCAATCAGTTCTGTCTCACACCTAAAACTTTCAGACTGGTTTGTAACCCAAATATCTCCCTGTGTATCAAAGCCTCTTCCTGAGGATCTCCTGGAGCAAAGGATAGTTGCTACGGGGAGACCTTTGTAAGTACTGTTTAATTTAGATATGTTCCTGCAGCAGTCTCTTGGCTGCTAAATTTTGTAATTCAAGCATCTGTCATTCAGAGCTCACTCCCTGGCAAAGCAAATCTTAGGTAACAGAAACATTTATATTGTGGGCTGGCAGTGGTGGTGTATTGACTGAATGGGACGGTTTCAAGAACGGTAAATTAACCACAACATATAATTTACCTCTTTTTTGTTATTTTGTTAAATGGGTTTCTGAATGATGTATAACACCAAAACAAAACAAACCAAAAAAATATTGAGCGCTTCTAGTTATGCTACTCTTCATTCTAGATGATTTGTTATCTGCAAGTGAACTTTCATAGTACGTGCAAATGAATCTAACAGCGAGACATGAGAGGGGTCCCAACTGTTCCTCTATATACTTGGCTGCATGTTCCTGCCTCCTCCCTTGCACTAGGATCTAGCGATTGGGTGGTCACGACATGGGTCAGATTAGTTTGTCGATCCACTGGAGAGTGAATCCAACAAGCTGATGCAGCTCGCATAGCTGGAGGATGAGGATTGAGTAGGGACCACCCATATCAGCAGCAATTTAGAATGAAGGATTGAATGTAACATGAAACAGTGTAACTTCTGTTCTTGTCTGTTGTTGTTGTCTCTTAACACACTGGAGAGTTTATTTTATCATAAAGTAGTCAAGAGCTCTAACTATTACTGGGATAGCTCGTTTTATTCTTAACTAGATATCTAGGTAACATGTCAAATACAGTAATTCTGGAATACGACTGAGCAAAATATTATCCATGTTGTACTCGCTCATTGGAGTCTTTCCCATACACATTCCCTTTTTTACATACGTGTGCCCTCGTGCCTTTTTCCGTACATGCTCATTTGCACTTCTTCCATACGCACTCATTTGCGCCTTTTCCCATACACGTTCATTGGCACCTTTTGCGTACACACTCATCCATGCCATTTCCCATATGCGTTCATTCATGCCTCTTTTACGTACGCACTCATTCGTGCCTTTTGCATATGTGCTCATTCATACCTTTTCCCATACACATTCATTCATGTATTTTTCCATATACACTCATTTTTGACTTTTCCCATACATGTCCATTCATGCCTTTTCCGTACGTGCTTATTCGCGCCTTATTGGTGCACACTCGTTCATGCCTTTTTTTCTGTACATGCTCATTAACTACTTTTGTGTACGCTCTTATTCACGCCTTTCCCCATACATGTTCATTTGCGTCTTTTGTGTATGTGCCCAGTCACGCCTTTTCCATATGCACTCATTCGTGCCTTTTTCCTTATGCACCCATTTGAGCCTTTCTCTTTATGCGCCCATTCGTGCCTTTTTCCTTATGCTCTCATTTGTGCTTTTTTCCATACGCGCTCATTCACACCTTTTTCCTTACGTGCTCATTCACGCCTTTTTCCATACGCTCTCATTCGTGCCTTTTTCCTTACGCGCTCATTCCCGTCTTTTTCCTTACGCGCTCATTCGCGCCTTTTTTCTTACACCCTTATTCACACCTTTTTCCTTACACTCTCATTCACGCCTTTTTCCTTACACTCATTCACGCCTTTTTCCATATGTGTTCATTCATGACTTTTTCCTTACGTGCTCATTCACGCCTTTTTCCTTACGCTCTCATCTGTGCTTTTTTCCATACACGCTCACTCGCGCCTTTTTCCATATGCGCTCGTACGCCTCTTTCTCCTTACGTGCCCATTCGCGCCTTTTTCCATATGTGCTCATTCGCATCTTTTCCCATACACATTTATTCATGCCTTTTTTTGGCACACGCTAATTAGCGTCTTTTGCGTATGTGCTTATTTGTGCCTTTCCCCATACATGTTCATTCATTCCTTTTTCCACATGCGCTTGTTCACATCTTTTGCGTGCATGCTCATTCGTACGTTTTCTGTATGTGTTCATTCGTGCTCGTTCACGCATTTCCCATGCATGTTCGTTTGTGCCTTTCCTTACACACTTATTCGCACTCACTCCCATCTTTTCCCATATATGCTCAGTCACACCTTTTCCCATATATGCTCATTCATGCCTTTTCTGTGCATGCTCATTTGCACCTTTTCCATGTACACTCATTCGTGTCTTTTCTGCATGCGTTCATTCATACTTATTTGCGCCTTTTCCATATGCGCACATTCTGAAACACCCCACACACACCCTGAGCAATGACACCACTTCCACTGTACCCACCTTACCTTATCAAGTGTCAGGAGGGGCTGAACTCAGGACATGAATGCTCTAGCACAGCTTCTCTGTTTAGTGAGCGCTCAAAGACGGACAATGAAATAACAAACACATTTGTGATAGTTTTTCCTTTTGATAGTCTCAAACATTTCCAGACCTAGTGTCAACCTAAGTTTCTAACCAGGCAATAAGAAAGCTTTAGGTCAGGCAGCTCCCAGAGGAATCTTCCAAACGTTTAAAAAGCTTTACAACACCAAACATTTCTGACATGGTTGCAAAACAAGGACAAGTAGCAGAATTCTTTGTTTTTCAACCTACATTCTCTTAGTAGCAGAGAAACTCTTTGGAAGGTGGATCACGTTCTTGGTTCATTCAGGACCTGTTTGCCTCTACCAACAAATAAGTTTATAACATCATAAATACAAATACACAATTTCAAATGAGCCAACTTTAAAAAAAAAGTCTGGAGTTTGTGGGGTTTTTTTCCTTCCACACCTCCAGTACCACGTGTCTGTAATAAATCTTATTCTCAACTATATATTTGTTCAACACTACCCCTTAAACAAGAGCAGAACCCTCTGCATACTTTAGCATAATGAGTTCATTAAGAAGTGCTGGATGGATTAAGCCATTCCTAAGGCTTGGTGCTACAAGACAGGAGTTCAGCAACCCATTGTATTACTATGATTTGACTTCTAGGAATGCTGGCAAAGGAGCACCAAAAGGTAATTTCAGTTTGGCTAAACCCTTGCTGATTCCTTCTGGCCACAAATGATCATATTTCTTCTGTGAATCAGACCTCCCTCATGTTTTCAAGCTCCTGTGAATTCAATGCTGTTATAATAATCTCTAATCCTCACACTGAAGTTCTCTTTTTTCCTTCTTTTTTACACAGGCTCATTTGTGAGATATTTACTGCTGAGAGCCTGATCTTGGCTTCAGCTCAGCTGATAAGTAGGCACAGAAAGGCTTCCAGGTTACAAAGAGAAATAAATATTTGAAAGTGATTACGCTAAAAGAAGGTTCAATCGTATAATGTTCCAGGGCTGATTTAGATACATGAACTCAAGACTCAGCAGAGAAAAATTGCATACAGTAATCTCTTGGTCTGAGTGCTGCAAAAGCTGGTACGGATCACCTCCTGTTCCAAGATCACAGAATGGCAGAATCCCAGCATGATGGGAGTTGGAGGGAACCTCTGGAGATCCTCCAGTCCAACCCCCCTGCTAAAGCAGAGTCACCCACAGAAGCTTGCCCAGGACCACAACACCCAGGTGGGTTTGGAATCTCTCCAGAAAAGGAGACTTCACAACTTCTCTGGGCAGCCTGCTACAGGGCTCTGGCATACTCATAGGGGAAAAAAAAAAAAAATTCTTCTGTTCAGCTGGAACCCCCTGGGCTCCAGTTTGTGTCTGTTACCCCTTGTCCTGTCACTGGGCACTACTGAAGAGTCTTTTGAACGGTCCCTCTCCNCTGTCACTGGGTACCACTGAAGAGTCTCTTAAGCAGTCCCTCTCCAAGCTAAACAACCCCAGGTACCTCAGTCTTTTGTCCTCACAGAGATGCTTCAGGCCCCTCAGTATGTTCACAGCTTCCACTGGGCTTTCTCCAGTAGTTTCCTGTCTCTTTTGAACTAGGGAGCCCAGAACTGAACCCAGCACTCCAGATATGGCCTCACTAGGGCAAAGTAGAGGGGGAGGAGAATGTCTCTTGACCTGCTGCTCAAGCTTTTCATAATGCACTGCTGGAGACTATTTGCCTTCTTGGCCAAAAGGGCATATTGTAGGCTCATGATGAACTCGCCGTCCACCAGGTCCTTCTCCTCAGACCTGCTTTCCAGGAGATCAGCCTTTCACCTGTTCCGGTGCTGGGTTTTATTACTCTTCAGGTGCAGGACTCTACATTGACATGAAGTTTCTCTCCACCCAGCTCTCCAGCTTGTCCAGGTCTCACTGAACGGCAGCACAGCTCTGATGTGTCAGCCACTCCTCCCAGTTTTGGATCATCAGCAAATCCGATGCCCTCACAAGGTGGGTAAAAAGTTAATTTACATTTCTTCAGTTTGCTCCAAGTGCCAAAATAGATGGAGTAAATCCAACAGATGCCAGTGAAGATCCACCACTGATCAGTGTGTTTTGTGGCTGCTTCTTGTTATCCTGAATATATTGCACACGTGCTCAGGGCGACAGCTGGCCCTGAGACAAACAAATAACATATGTTGTAGGAAGAAGTTGTGCTTAATACAAGACAGATGCACATTTCAGCACTTAAACTGAGCTCCCACTGAATGTGCAAAGCAGATAACTGCATCTGCAGATGCATTTGGTGAAAATAATGAGTGTGTAAATAGAACATAGGATTCAGTACCCAGTCTAGGAAATAGGTCAACGTGATCTGTCACTGTGGGCTGTGCTTTGTGCTGGTCCTGCAGTGAGTGGAAAGTTTCCAAATACCTGACATACTGTCTTTTCTGCCTTTTAATGGATACTCTATATTCCCTAATAATAGTGGCTTATAGACCTGGTATTCCTGCTGCTTTGCATTAGCCTTTGGGAGGAGGCAAACAAACCTTAGCAACTCTCTCCTCTTTAAACTGAACAATCCCTTAACACATGCTGCAATCATCCTGAAATGCATTCAGTAAATCATCTCTGATTGCACAGTTAAAGAGCACTGCTCTATATTGGTCATTTATAACAGCTTCAAGGGTTTCATTGATGAAGGCTTTCCAAAAGGAAAGAGGCAACAAGGAGGATCTATTGAATTTTGAGTCACTGTACGCTGAGTGTTGCATTAGAACTTAAATCAGATCCAGCATTTCACAAGGGAAGGAAAACCAGAAAAGTCAAGTGAGATAAAGGGCTGTTTATCCATAGGCAGACGTGATATGTGTGAAAAAAACCCACCTTACAAAAGGGTTAGCTGTTCAAAATGCCCCCTTAAAGAAGATACAATTAGAGCTTAATTGTTTCTTTCTTCAGTTCAAAGCTCCCACATCTCAGTTAATGAACACATGTGCCAAGCCAGCCCTGGTTGTACCTTGCTTATCTGGATGTTTAAACAAGCTGGCTCTTTGCAGCCATCACACAGCACTGCCTGGGAGCTCTGCTCCTCTTCCTAGGCTGGATTTCACTCCTTGCAGACTGTGGAGAATCAGATGCAATTTCTTCCTTCTAAGTGAGTCATGACAATTAATTTACAAATAGGTTGATAAAAAGCTAATAGAAGCTAAATTAGCCACGGGAGGGCTTCTGATCTGTTCCCTGAACTGCAGGAACACGGTGGAAAATTACAAGAAAAATAAAAATCAATAAAGAAGGAAAGTTGGAGTCCATGAAGTTCAGGGAGGGTACAACTGGTACTTGACACCAAATGAAGTGTGTTAGCTTAGTAATGTGCACAAGGCAGCACCTGGTGTTGGAGGCTGCTGTATGTTATGGTAAGGCTGCAGGGTGAAGTCAAGCTCTCAAAAGCCATGCCATAGAATCATGGAGTCAGAATTGTCTTGATTGGAAAAGACCAGAGGAGTGCCAAGATGACCAGAGGGCTACCAAGATGACCAGAGGGCTGGAGTACCTCTCCTATAAGGACAGGCTGAAAGAACTGGAGCTGTTCAGCCTGGAGAGAAAGCTCTGGGGAGACCTTATAGCTGCATTTCAATATCTGAAGGCGGCCTACAGGAAGGCTGAGGATGGAGTATTTAGAAGGCCCTGTGGTGACAGGCTAAGGGGCAATGGTTTGAAACTAGAGCAGGGCAGATTTAGGTTGCACATTAGGAGGAAGTTCTTTGAGAGTGGTAAAATAATGGAACAGGCTGTCAAGAGATGTGGTAGAGGTCCTATCCCTGGAGATATTCAAGGTCAGACTTGGTGGTCCCTTAAGCAGCCTGATCTAGTTGGAGGTGTCCCTGCTCACTGCAGGGGGTTGGACAAGGTGACCTTTGAGGGTCCCTTCCAACCCAATGCATTTTGTGATTCTGTAATGTTCAATTGAATCAGGTTGTTAGGACTTCAAACAACCCTACCTGGAATGTTTCCAGGCATGGGGCATCTACCACCTCTCTGGGAAAGCTGGGCCAGTGTAAAGAATTTCTTCCTTGTTTTCAGTCTAAATCCCCCTCTTTTAGTTTCAAACTCTTGTGGGTCTGCCCATGGTTAATTCACCCTTGCCATTTGCCAGCACACTGGCTGAAGCTGAATGATACAGGAGCACACAGGATCTCCCCAGGCGTCAGTTGAACACTTAGGAATCAATGCCCATCACACTTTGTCAAACATATTGTTACAGATCCCAGGATCTGCTCACTCATCCCTCAGCCTAAAGTACCAACACCTGCAGCACCCAAGGTCTCTTGCAAGCAGTGAAATTCAGTCCTCAAAGCCTTGTAGCAGTGATGAGTAGAAGATCACAGCAACCAGTGTTGGAAAAATAGGAATTCAGCTAAAGCAACAGTACCTTGACAACACTTGGTGCTGCAAACATCACTTAACTTGACAAACAACCAGTAATAGCTAGAGTGAAAATAGAGGGTTAGGCAGGTAGAGAGATAGAGTACGAAGAACATGCTGAGCAAATAACAGCCTATTGAGAATCAACATTAGCATAATTACTAAACATAGGTAATTGCTGAAATAGCATTTGCTGGCAGCAGGTAGGTTTCTAAACACAACAGTTTCTCTCTTCCCTACATAGTCTTCTGCTGGGACTGTGGAGTGTGCTTCCATTCTGCTTTTAACTGTCAGAGTGCTGGCATGGAGAATGGCACCATCTGAAAGCCAAGGGCATGGAGAGGAATGAATGTGCTCAACACCTTGGAGTCCAAGCATGCTTTGTAAACAAGGTTGTCATACCTGGGGCTACATACCTTGCTTAAATCTGTGTTACACCATCAACTCGGTGCTTGTCCCAGTGCCCAATGTGATGCTTGATAAGATTGGACATTCTCAAATCAATTCCCATTGATTTCTCACTGCTGAAATAGGATAAGCATGTGATGGACACAACAAGTGTTTAATACAGCAGATCAAGCCGTTCCAGCACTAGAAAACAACTTGGATGATTAAATATATATATATATAAAGAAAAAAGAAACAGCAGTGTGCTCAAGTGGCCAGGAAGGCCAACAGCATCCTGGCCTGTATCAGAAATAGTGTGACCAGCAGAAACAGAGAAGTGATTGTCCCCTGTACTCAGCACTAGTGAGGCCACATCTTGAGTACTGGGTTCAGTTTTGGGGTCACTGAATCACAGAATATATCTGTTTGGAAGAGACCTTCAAGATCATCCAGTCCAATCTTTGACCCAGCATAGAAGGTTCAACGCTAAACCATGTCCCTGAGCACCAAGTCCACATGCCTCTTGAACACCTAAGAATTATAGAGTCATAGAATGGTAAGGTTGGAAGGGACCTCAAGGATCATCTAGTTCCAATGTGTCCAGAGAAGGGTAGCAAAGCTGGTGAAGGGTCTGGAGAACAGGTCTGGTGAGCAGCAGCTGAGGGAATTGGGGTTGTTCAGCCTGAAGAAAAGAAGGCGTCTGACTGTCTACAACTCCATGAGAGGATGTTGGAGCCAGATGGGAGTTGGTTTCTTTTCCCTAGTAACAAGTGCTAGGATGACAGCAAACAGCCTCAGGTTGCACCAGGAGAGATTTAGGTTGGATATTAGAAGAAATCACTGAAGAGGTTCACAAGGACTTCAACTAGGCCCCCAGAGCAGTGGTTGAATCCCCATCCTTGGACGAGTTTGAAAAAGTCAGAGATGTGGTGCAGAAGGACACAGTTTGGCAGCAGCCTTGATAAAGGATGGCTGGACTGGGTAATCTTAAAGTGCTGTTCCAACCAGAATGATTGTGTGATTCTAGGATTCTAAAAAAATCCTGCCAGACACAAGGATAGCTCCACGCAGTGCATGAGCAAAGGTCCTGGCTGCAAGCAAAAGCTCTTGCTGGTTCTGTTTAAAAAGGCATTTGAACACAGTTTTGGTGTAAAAGAAGGTGGAAATTAAAAAGAAGGGGGAGGAAAGAAGAAGAAAAAAGGCAACAGATGAGGTTACATCTGTGAAGGTTGTAGGGCTGGTCTGCCCTGATTATTTATGGGCACTGGATGTAATCTGGGTACTGAGATCATGCTGTACTGGTGTGCTGCATCATCCTGTAGGGAATAGGTGGCCTCTACCTGAGTAAAATGACCTAGAAATAGGGAGGGGAGAAGCTGTGTGTGCACTCATAGCTGTGGAGATTCCTCTGGGTAACAGAAGTATGAAAGGGACTCAGCTTGGGTGTATTGAAAAGCAGATGAAAAGTGATCTGAAACTAAATGCAGGAGGCAAAAAAGAGGCCATGCAACAGTGGCTTGGAAAGTACAAGGCAGAATCACAGAATGGTTAAGATTGGAAAAGACCTCCAAGATCATTGAATCTTCTACCCAACACCTTCTACCCAACACCTCCTTGACCACTGATCCATGTTTCAAATTACCACATCTACTCATTTTGTGAACTCCTTCAGAGATGCTGACTCCACCATCTCCCTGTTTCAGTACCTGACCACTCTTCAATAAAGAAATTCTTCCTAATATTCAGCCTCAACTTCTCCTGGTGCAGCTTGAGGCCATTTCCTCCTGTCCTGTCATTAGTTTTCTGGGAGAAGAGGCCAACACTGGCCTCACTCCAACCTTCTTTCAGGTAGCTGTAGAGAGCAATAAGGTCTCCTCTCAACCTTTTCTTCATGTTAAACAATCCCATCGCCTTCGTCCTCTCCTCATGAGTCATGTTCTCTGATTTCTTCAGCAGCTTCATTGCCCTAATGCCTTTGATACCACAGAGACAGCCCCTATGGAGAAGTGGTAGGGCCTTCTAAACCTTTAGCATGCTTCAAGACAAAAAAAGTCTTACATAAAAGCATTTCTCACAGGCTGAGAAGATCTTTTTGTTTTAAAAANACACTGCAAGCTCATGTTGAGCTTTTCATCAATCCAGACCCCCAGAAGTTGATATCCATGTCTGGACCACATCATAGCTCACTTGCCAATCATCCCAGATGGATGAGCTGGAGGATGTGGGCCTCATACTAACACAGATGGTGGATTGTGGGATCCCAAAGCCTGGAGCAAGAGCATGATAGGCTGCCTTTTATGGGCAGCCCCACAGCTCTCTGAACACTGGCTCCCTGGGGGAGCCTCCATGAGGGTTTCACCAGCAGCACAGAGCATAAATTGCACTCTCCTCAGGGATGTCTCAAGGCTTGAAAAGTCTTGCACATAATTTCCTCAGAGGAATCTCAGACACAATAAACAAGAAGCATGAGGCCGTTTGGTGATCCATACATAAATAAAAGATGAAAAATGGCAGAGCCTTCACATATAGACCAGAAAAGCCTTCTACTGCCTCACTCTGTGGTGGCATTCAGAGAGAGGTTTTCTTCAGGCAAGGAGATCAGTATTTTGCTGTCACTCATTATGGATTTACCAGTTTTGTATTGATTTTGTTGTGGCCTCCTATGTACTTTAATTGCTGCAATAGAAAACCAAGTTGCTATACATGACATTTCCTTTCTGAGAAGCTGGCAACAGAATTGCATGAACCACTGGTTGATTCACTGATTACCCTGGTGAGTCAGTAATAAAATGATGACTGAAACAGCTTGTCCCTCCTTCTCTTCCAAAACAACTATTTTTGTTTTTCAAGAACCCTCACTAGATGTGGATTTTAAAACAGAAATCTTCCTAATTGCTGGATGATATGGCAGACTCTCCTGTAGCAGTTCACATTTATTGACTCTGAGGTTTTATTGATTTATTTTGAGGGACAGGCACCTGAGAGCTGTTGCTCGAACCAAAGAGGTTGCTGAGGCTGTGGTGATGTCCACCCAGACTTGGCCAAGGGCAGTGAGGATAATTGACAAAGTGGTTTCTAGTGCTCTCAGTGTTAGACTGACACACAGTGCTGCTCTGGGGAGTGTGGGTTGAGAAAGGAATGGTTCCTTCCTCTGGGATGTAAGCCACCAGCTCACATTCAAGGCTTCTCACCTGGGAGATCTGCAGCAGCTGGAAACCCATATGGTATGGGGCAAAAAAATGTCAGTGTGCTTGCAGAGTGAGGGCAGGTAAAACTGATTACATTACCTCACCTTATCTCTCTGGAAGGCATTTGTTTGATGTTGTAGTTTCCAGAAGTTCTTCTAGGACACTTTCAGCTGTCCCAGCAGAGCAGACACCACCTTCCCTGAGGAGCTGCTGTGCCAGCAGAAGGCATCTGCTTGTTGAGTACTTTCAGGCTGAAGTGGAGCTGAGAGGAGGAGAATTTGCTTTGTGTTCTCTCTGCTTTCCTGCCTCAACTTTCAATATTTCCCAAAGTATTGTTCTACTCTTCTGTGTTTAGCCATCTGCTGATCCCCTGTGTCTGGATTTCCATAGATGTACTCTTCTCCTTGTCCAGTTCCAACCAGGATGCTTTCTTTTTTTTATCATTTTTTTTTTTTTCTTTTTAAACCTGGAAAAACTGAGTCCAAGGAAGGTGGCAGACAGCNCTTGGTGCCCTTCTCTGGACATCTTCCAGTACCTCAACATCTCTCTTGAATTGAGTGGCCCAGAACTGGACACCTCACTGAAAAGTGTTTCAGGGTTAGAATTCACACCAGTGCCCACTATTCTCCCTAGAATAGTTTGGTTCCCACTGCATAAATTAATGTGGTAAGAAAAGAATCACCAAATTCTTCCCTCTAGCAGTTTAATTTCTTCATATTTAGGTACCATAGTCAGAAGTGCTGCAAGAAAACATAGATGGATGAAGTCTTGTGATGTGGTCCATAAATGAAGCAATTCAGTTTGTCTATAAGTGGATTCTGCAACAAGCTGATGAGGTAAGGCAGTATTACAGATATTTTTGAGATGGGCAAACTGAATTCCTACAGATGCTGCTGCTGCTACTGGCTTGTCTCAGCAGCATGTCAGAATTAGAGCCTAAGCAACCTCTGGCAGGATTTTAGGAGTCATAAAATTGCTGAGGAAGGAGAGGATTAGGGTAGGTCAGTCTGATAAGAAACAATTGTATGCAATTAAGGAAAGTAAAATTGGATCTGACAGCTATCAGGATTTGTGTGTCTGTGTGTGTTTTGTGGAGACACGGAATCGACTTCTGATAAAGTGTGATTGACAGCACTGGCAAAGCCATGCTCAGGCAGCAGAGGTGGGCTGAAGGGAAAAAAAAGAAATTACTGGTAGCATTCTTTTCCTTCTGCTGATCCTGCTTCAGATCACTGCTGCTGGAAAACTCCTCAAGGAGTATTTGCAAGCTGTTCTGCATGGCCATTTCGGCATAGCCCAGCTGGTTAATGCTACAAATCTGGGCTGGTAACAGTTCCTGAAATAAAACCTGTCTTGCCAGAAGAAGAAAGTCTAAGAAGAGAAAAGTCTGGTTGTATTTTTTTTTTTCCCCCATCATTGCCTATGTATTTCTCAGAGAAGAGTAAACAAAGCCAACTTGTTGATGAGAAATATGTCAATCAAAGAGCTGCTGAATGTTCTGGAGACAGTTATCAGTAGATGTTTTGACTAAATGTCTGAGAGCTCACGCTCCTGGGAAATTTCCCAATAGATCTGAAGATAAACACACCAGTTCTTGGCATCTCTCCTGCCTGGATGTGAAGCTGAGAACTGATAATTATTTACGTTTAACCTCATAAAATTTGTGGTGCACTTCGAAGGCAGCACTGGAGCATCTCCACCGGTGCTTATTAAGGGCGAAGCCCCAGTGAATATTTAGATTCTGCCACACTACTTCTTTACATTTCAAATCATGTCAGAGTGAAAAAAAAAAAAAATCCAACTCTCTATGGCATATTCATCTACAGTCACTTTGGTCACAGATGAAATATGGAGGTGGCAAAAATTAGCTGAGCGAACCTGTTCTGGAAAGCTCTTCACTGAGTGGGGGGCAACATCACAGGCATTTGATGAGGCAATGAGAAGACATTTGATATTCAAAGCAACTTTCATAAGTTTTCATTTAAGTCAAGTGTTTAATGATCCCCTGCTGCAAAACGTCCCCTGCTGCTACAGTTCTGTGCTGCAGAATGATCCTTCACTGGGCAGAACTCTGCTGCATCCTAGGTTCTGGGCTTCAGGGAGGCAAGATGAATTACTGGAAGGCTGGTCTCAAACAGCAAGTAGTAAAGATTCACAGCCAAATGCCTGCAAAAGCACCAAAGCAGTGAGTAGTTCGGTCACTCCTGGTGGTTTTCTTGCTTGTTTTTATGCCCAGCACTCTGAATATGGGCACAGTTCACTGCAATCCAGAGTCTGCTCCCCAAGCATGAGTGTTCTTGAGCAGTGACATCCAGTGCAGCAGCCTGGGACAGCTGCTTGAACTGGGACCTGGGCCAGTGGTGGACAGCGGAAAAAATAACACCTTCATATAACCAGGGAACCATATTTTCTTTTCCTCTTCCTTTCTTTTTGATCAGGTTCTACCTGTGAGGACACAGGCAGTATCCCATGTGCAGAAACATTGAGGAGCAACTTGAACTCAGAGGAAGAAGCAATAAGCAGAGATTTTTAATTAGAAACCTCAGATTTTCATCTGTGCCAGCAGCGACCTTTCTGGTTTGTTTGCCAGGAACATGCACAGGAGTGATTCTTCCTGTTGTTCTGGTGACAAGAATCACAGTCTGTAAGTGGGTTTGTTGGCTTTAATTTTACCTGTTACAGTCAGTCCATGTGACCCATCTGACTTGTATGACCTGATGATCTCCAGATGTCCCTTCCAACCCTTGCCATTCTGTGATTCTGTGACTGGCCCAAATAAGCCCACACAGCCCACTGAGTAGTAAACATACCTGTGCAATGTCATGGCATGAAACAAAAATTCACAGATCAGAAATAAATAGAATGAAAATAATGCTTTGCCCATGGGAATTAACCAGTCTCTGTTAGTGGGAGCAAATGACTGACTTGACTTTATTCCGGGAGAGTTTTGTGATTCTCCATCTCAGCCATGAACCTGTTACTAGCTTGCCCAGACTGCATCTTTTATCTCAGTTAACAAATCACATTCTGGTTCACAGGAAGGCACTGCAGGTATCCAGTGCTTTAGCACAAATACCACTGTGTGGTACTGCCACAGCAGCAGCTTCCCATCTGAGCCACAAAATCATTTTCTTCCCCAGAGTAGGTAGCAGTCCAAGATGGTCACTTGGTCTGCATTGCAGTGGACATTTGCTTAGCATAGTCTGGTCAGTGGAGGAAATGGTGTTGAACTTATTCTTACCCTGAAGGCATTTCTCTGGACAGGCACTGCTCCACTGTGTGCACATCTGTATGTGTGTGTGTGTGTGT
>WBNM01032646.1:19321-42054 GCA_013399055.1 Ramphastos sulfuratus | reverse complement strand
AAGGCTACTACAAGGTCTCCTTGAAGTCTTCTCTTCTCCAGGCTGAAGAACCCCAACTCTTATAGCCTGTCCTCACAGCAGAGCTGCTGCAGCCCTCTGAGCATCTTTGTGGCCTCCTCTGGACTTGCTCCAACAGTTTGATGTCCTCCTTGTGTTGGGGCAAGGACCTGGTTTCTCACCCATGGTGAATCACAGGAGCTCTGCATGCTTTTGTATTTGCTCCTCTCTAGAATCACACAATAATAGGTGTTGGAATGGATCTCTGGAGATCATCTAGTCCAGAGCTCCTGCCAGAGAAAGTTCACCTAGAGCAAGCTGCACAGAACAGCATCCAGGTGGGCTTTGAATGACTCCAGAGATGAAGAGTCCACCACCCCTCTGGGCAGCCTGGTCCTGTGCTCCACCACCCTCAATGAAAAAAGATAAATCCTCATCATATGTAGGTAGAACTTCTTATGGTCAAATATATGCTCATTACCTCTTGTCCTGTTTCTGAGCACCACTGAAAATAAAGACTGACCCCATCCTCTAACTATTGATATGCACTGAGAATATCCCCTCTTAGTCATCTCTCTTCTAGACTTAAAAGCCCCAAATCCCTCAGCCTTTCTTCATCAGAGAGATGTTCTGGTCCTCATTATCATCTTCATAGCCCTACACAGCTTCCTCAAGGACCACTGCTGAGAAAAGAGGGATCCTGACTGCATGTCTGTGTTTTTGTTCTATTTCTGGGTCACTGTTCATTTACAGTGGTGTTATGGGAGAAGTTAATTACAGTAATTTGTTTGCATAGAAATTCTTCTCTATGCCTAGATCTACACATATGAGTTTCATAACTCATAAAAATTAAACAACCCAAGAACAAAGAAACACAAATGATAATTAAGTTTTGATTCTTGCAGCATTCCCAGGCCACTCCTGGGACTTAGCAGCCTTGTCAATATTTTGACATGTTCAGCAGCTCTTGAAAGTAAACAAATGCCCATCGGTGGGTAAGCAATTCTGTGTTTGTTTCTGGGAATTAGTTGCTCAGGTAGGTTGCATGAGTGTGGCAGACTGAATGCATTCACTTCAGAGGCATGGGAATCAGGCTTAGCTCTGAGTCACAGAGAATCACAGCATGGTAGGGGTTAAAAAGAACTTCTGAATACCATCTAATCCAACCTTCCTACTAGAGCAGGATTACCTAGAGTAAATCACCCAGGAACACATTCAGGGAGATTTTGAATGCCTCCAGACATGGAGACTTCACAACCTCTCCAGGCAGTCTGATCTGTTGCTGGTATCTTGAATATGTTCATATCAATACCAAGCCTNTGGCAGGGGGTTGGAACTGGCTGATCCTTGAGGTCCCTTCCAACCTTACCATTCTATGATTCTATGATTATGTGAAATGTTTTCTCTACCAGCTAATCAGCTAGATGCCAACACAAAGCAGATGGGAAACCAAGGACTCCCAACCCTTTACTGACCCCTAACAATCCTCTCTACTGGTATTTCCCTTGGCAAATAATGGGAATCTCACAACACCTACATAAGGTATCCAAAGCAGTTGGTACAGATTGCATTTGACAGTGTCCCTTAAAAAAAAAATCACTGAGAAACAGTATTCTGAGTGTCTTTTCAGACTAAAAATCTGCATGATCAGGAGTGGCTGCTCATTTTTCAGGACCAGAGAATTCATCAGAGACAGATTACTTATAAAGGGAAGAAAACTCCATAATGAGACTGTAGCTCAACACAGGGGGTTATGAAGAGCCTCGAATGTTGGTTTGGTGTGGACAAACAGTGATGCCTCTGACAGTTTGGTGCATCTGATAATATCAGGTGGAATAACCAATGAGGCTGATACAGGTTCCAGCCACAGAGCAGCCATCCAGCTCATGCACCTTTGGCTAAATTAAGCCCTGTGACCTTTGATGTTAAAGCTCTGGAGGATGCTAAGGCAGTGAAGTTACTTCAAGCCCTTCTTGTTGAGCCAGCACTCTGCACAAGGCAGATTCTTGCCCTCCTGCAGATGACTTCATCCTTACCTCAGGAACTTGGGAGAAGGCTGTAGATGCATGCACCACATGCTGCCTCATGCATTGCCCTACCTGCCTGCTTAGCTCACTGTGATGCTAGCAGTGATGTTTGGAACTAATTACTGCAATCAAGTCCTCTTAACACTCCTCCTTTTCTATTTTTGTAGTAGAGTAGGAAGTGCTCTCCATCTCCTCTGGGTTGCCATGCCCCTTGCAGCCTGAAGTATGCTGACTTGTCATAAAACCAACAAATGATGTCTCCCTGCTGTAAAAGCTAACCCCATGTTAAGTTTCAGTGTCCTGCTCCAAGGTACCAGAAACATTCTGCATGGGCTAAATCCATGTCTGCTCAGAAATACCCAGGCAAGCCTTCAGCTGCAGCCTGGTTAGTTCTGGGTCACCAAAGAGAGCTATAAATGTATAAGCACCAGGCAAGCATAATCATAAACAGAGCTATGTCAGCACTCACACAAGGCAGTGCTCAGGCTCCTGTAAATATACTGATATATACTTAATTATTTAAAACAGCAATGTTCTGGGTATGTGTGCATGTTACACAACTGCTTGGTTGACAGCCACCTGAATGTGAGCCAGCAGTGTCCTTGAGTGGGCCAAGAAAGCCAAGAGCATCCTGGCCTGGACCAGGAATAGTGTGGCCAGCAGGACCAGAGAAGTGATTGTGCCTCAGTACTGGTGAGGCCACACCTTAAATACTGGGTTCAGTTTTGTGGCCCTGACTATGTGAAGGACATTGAGGTGCTAGAGCATGTCCAGAGAATGGCAGCAAAGCTGGTGAAGGATCTGGAGAACAGATTTGGTGAGGAGCAGCTGAGGGAACTGGAGTTGTTTAGTCTGGAGAAGAAGTTGAGGGGAGACCTCATTGCTCTCTACGACTCCCTCAAAGGAGGTTGCAGTGAGGTGGAGGTTGGTCTCTTCTCCGAGGTTACAGTGAGGTGGAGGTTGATCTCTTCTCTGAGGTTACAGTGAGGTGGAGGTTGATCTCTTCTCCCTAGTAGCAGGTGATAGAGGGAGAGGAAATGGCCTAAAATTGCACGAGGAGATATTAGGAAATATGTCTTTCCTACATGAGTGGTCAGGCATTTGAACAGGCTGCCCAGAGATGTGGTGGAGTCACCATCCCTGGAGGTGTTCAAGCAATGTGTGGCCATGGCACCTGAGGACATGGTTTAATGGCCATGGTGGTGTTAGGTTGACAGTTGGACTTGGTGATCTTAGAGGTCTCCTTTCCAACCAAAACAGCTCTGTGGTTCTAGCTGTGTAGCCCCCATTATTACATATAAGCTTGATTTCTTAATCACCACCTGAAACTGTTGCCTCCAAAAATTCTGTGGGTGGCTTGAAACAAAATACTGAAGATTAATACAGTTTCAAGCTAGCAAATTGCTTCTTGTGAAGCTTAGTTTGGCTTTCTGTAGCTGCAATAAGTGTGTATCTTGATGCCATGGTTAATATTACATTACATTGTCCTATTTTTCCCTGTGCTGAAATATGCTTTAGCATTTTCCCACAGTGTAAGATGACAGAGATCAATTGCAAAGCTATTAAATGCCAATTAGCATCTTTGCAATCTGAATCCCAAACAAACCTGTTAAAACCACCTCATAGCATGGCACTTGCAGGTACAAATGCTGGTCAAGTGTTTAATAAGTGCCTGGAAAACTAATTCCTTATTTACCATTTATGTAATGGTAAGCTAATCTCATCACCTTTACTTATGTCCACTGGATATCTAAGGTTGAATTTTCAAATCTGAGTGGCTAAAATGGGCTCTGAAATACATCAGTCCTTGTTCAGGTGCACTTCAGATGGCATCCTGTGGAACCTGCTGTAGGTGAACCTGCTCTGGCAGAGGAGCTGAGCTCACAGAATCACAGAAACATTCCAGATGGAAAAGGCTCTCAGGATCATCAAGTCCAACTGATATGCCTACTCTGCAAGGTGCACCCTAAACCATATCCCCAAGCACTACATCCCAACGGCTTTATAAACACAGCCAGGGTTCATGACTCCACCACCTCCCTGGGCAGCACATTCCAATGTCTGAATACTCTTGCTGGCAAAAAACAAATCCTAATATCCAGTCTAAACCTGCTCTGTTGCAACTTGAGGCCATTCTCCCTTGTTCTATCATTATTTACCTGTGAGAAGAGACCAGCACCAACCTCTCCACAACTTCCTTTCAGGTAGCTGTAGACAGTGATGAGGTCTTCCCTCAGTCTCCTCTTTTTCAAACCATCCCCAGCTCCCTCAATTGCTCTCCATAAGATTTATTCTCCAGGCCTTTCTCCAGCTTCTTTGCCCTCCTCTACACTGGCTCCAGCACCTCCACATCCTTCTTGTAATGAGGTGCCCAAAAGTGAACACAATACTCGAGGTGTGGCCTCACCAGAGCTGGGTACAAGGGGGCAATCACCTCCCTATCCCTGCTGGACACAAGCTAGGATGACATCGACTTGATGATCTCCAGAGGTCCCCTCCAACCCCTGTGTTGTGGTTTGGATTAACTACTCCACAAATGGGAAATTTATCCCCTGGAGTAGCTTTACCACACCTCACGCAGAATCTTGGAAGTTAAATGAAATTATATTTACAAAAGTGGATGAAATATAAAAGGCAACAAAGAAGTACAAGATATATTTACATATATTTACAGTTCAACAACAGCACAAAGACAGCCCCCCTGGACACAAAGAGCCAGACAGGCTCAGCTTTACCCCCAGTACCTTTGCAAACAAGATCAGGCAGGCAGCTTGCAAGGTCACAGGCAGAGCAGAGAAGCCAGAAGCAAAGCAGAAGGCAGCCAGAGAGAGTGAAAACAAGCTTGTGCTGCAGAATGTAAGATATTCAGCAGTCCAATGGAAGGAGATAAACTTACCTTACATTATTGTGTCCAATCCCTAAAACTGTTTATCCCCTAGACTGGAATTTTCTCTGGAAAATCAGGCATAGCCTTAAAACTGTAACACCCTACCATTCTGTGATTTTCTATGCCTAAATATAGATTTGGGAATCTGCTTTTCAGCACCTTAAGAGGAGTATTTTGTCCTGTCAAACAATGAAGTTAGTTATTTTATAGCATGGTCTAGTAACACTGCTGCCCCTATTAAGCACTGTGCAGCATCTACAAAGCTTTCCTGGAAAAGGTCATCATCACATTAACAAAATCATTCTTTTTTAGCAGTAATTTAGGCTCAAACGTAGTCAGTACAACAAGGTTAACACCTCCACTCACAGGAAAACATAGTCATTGCCCCTGGGATAAGAACTTCTCCCTTGCAGAATATTAAAAACAGGATTTTTATTTATTGCAGGGAGTGAGGACTTTGTTCTGGCATCTCGGCTGAAAAATGGCCCCTTAAGGAGCAGCTTGGAGGAGATCACATTGCCTACTTCACTTAACAATCCTGGGCACCTTTGCTAGCAATTTGCTCTCTTTAACTGGTCTGCAGAGAGGACAGAGCTGCTCTGAGGCATACCCTGGGGACAGCTGGACTCTCTCTGACTGTGCAAAGCCAAAGGGAGTGAGCCTTCTGAGACGGGCAGCGGTGTGAAGGGTGGTAGAAGTGACTTGTCCCAAGGTGAAAGTACCTCTCACGTCATCAGTGATGGTTTCCCTCACACTTAGAGGAGATGTGCTTATTTCCAGTGGATATTGTTCAAATATCATCTTACTTGTGTGGGAAGGAGATCAAAAGGGATGTTAAAAGCCAAGACAGAGCAGCAAATGTACAAGCCCACAGAAGAACAAAGCAGGGAGTTACTAATTGGGGAATGCTTCTGCCTCTCCCTCCTGGCTGGTAAAGCAACATCTTCCCAAGGCTAAGCTGAGGATCAAAGAGAGATCCTAAACCTTGCAGATCATAGCTGGCAGAAAGAGCAGTGGAGAGGGAGGCTGTCAGCCATGGCAGGCAGGCAGAAGGAGAGCTGGGGAGGAACAAAGGTACTGATTGCTTGGGCACTGTGGTTGCTCAGGCAGTGTGGGACTTCCTGGACAACTCAGTCCATAATGAGCTCCTGAGTGAGCTGCCAGCCTTCAGGAACAGAACATGTGCAGCTACATCTCTCTGTCCCTTTCAGCCATCCTTCTTTATGGCAAATACAATGTTCCTGGTGTTGAAAGAGCTGACTCTTTTGTAATTAGAAAATACAGCTGTGATGGTTTGGGAGTTACCTGACCCCTCACACTATGAAAAATCCCCCAGACTAGATTTAGCTGGCTGGAAGTTAAGGACTGAAGCTCTATTTACAGCTTAACATGACGTACAAGCAGAGATATACACAATNGTCAGAAGTTTGCCAGCTATCCTCTGACAGCAGACACTGTTTCAGACTGATCCCTTCTCTTTGTGTGCTGGATCATGCCAGCTGAAGATGCTGTGGGACTTACTTACTGAATCCTCATTAAAATAAGTGCACTTTAGCCAGCAGACCTTCCTATATGGCTCTACAAAGCTGGTTGTCAGTGTCTCCCCTTCTTTTTGTACCAGAGGACTTCAGACAAGGCTATTATCACTAACTGGATAGGAATGGGACCTATGGTAGCCACTGCTGCCAGATTGTCCCATCTGCAGGTGGAAATATAAAGGGTGGCTACCAGGAGGATGGAGGCTCCCTTTTTACAAGGAGTCCCATGGAAAAGACAAGGGGTGATGGGGACAAGTTCCTCCTGGGGAGATAGCAATTGGACTCCAGAGGAAACTGTTTCCCCATGAGAACAGTCAGAGACTGGAACCATTGCCCAAGGCAGACAGTGGTTTCCCTTCCACTGGACAGTTTTAAGACTCATTTTGGCAGGGTGCTGAGCCAGCTCATTTCAACCACACCATTACCTAGAAAGGCTGGACCTTGGGGATGATCCTTGGGGTCCCTTCCAACTTGGCATTCTGTGATTCTGTGAATATAACACCATTGCTAAGGAGCCCAGAGCTATTCTTTCCTGTTAACCTGGGGCAAGCTGGAGCAGCTCACACAGAGGCAGCTTTGCTCTTGAAACCTGTGGGTTCAGGATTATGCATATTGGTGGATGGCAGAGAAGAAACATTTTGTGGTTAAGAAGTGGGCCTCTGCTTGAGAATATCTTGCTCTTCCATGGCTGCTGTGTTGCTGGCATTGTTCTGGTAGGTTTCATGACAGCAGATGCCTCAATATCATTTACAATGAAAAATCGTGGGTGTTTTGGTCTCCCCTTCCACCAAGCTCAGTTGCAGAGGGGCTTTTTTGTTCAATTGTTCCAGGAATGCAATTTGGTAATTCTGTTGCTTGCCTGATAAATGTCTACCCTCTGATCCCAGCTACAGGAGATGGAATGAAACGTAACTGGGTTTGACAGACAGAATTTGTCTGCTGTGTTTGAGGCACAGCAAAGCAGCCCAGGGAGCAAAACATTACAGCAAATTATGCTTCCTTATCTCCCTAGACTAACTGTGCCAGGTCAGTGTGGACTGGTAAATCAACAAACCTTCATAAGGACAATACCCACTTCAAATAACAGTGCTGCCCTGGTCTGACTTCAGGGCTGGGGAGTGAGCATAGGTGAAGCTGCTGCAAAGTCCCAGCTAACCCACTGTCCCCTTCAGGCCCTCCTGTGCTTAGTTTGCAGGTTGGGTGCCAGGGATTTTTTCCCAGCAGGGCTAGAATCTGGGACCTTGCCCTGAGCTGCAGCCTCTGTTGGCTGCTGCAGCCCTTTCTGCTTGCCCTGTCCACCTCTGCCAGGACAGTAGTTCTGGTTTGAACGAGACCAGAACTGCTTCTGTCCAGGGATTTGACTTCCCAGCTCAACCTCTGCTCAGCAAGGCACCTTCTGAAGTTCAGGGCAGTTTGGCACAACCAGTGGCTGCTTCTAGCAGTGAGAAGATGCTGGGCAGGGTGACTGCCAAGGACTGGATTAGGCCTGCTCCTGTGCCACATCTTATGCCACACATTAGGGTGCAGTCAGTCAGAAGTGGCACCTGCAGGGAGGAGCATACAGGACAGGTGACCCTCAGCTGACCAAGAAGGGATTGCAACCCATGGGCAACAACTTCAGAGATCACCAGGTTCTTCTTCAACAGCTGGTGCTTTCAATCCTGATCTGTATCTTCCTGAATTCATTTCCAGAATCCAGTTCCCATCTGCTACTGAGTCCAATCTGAGATGTCCCCAGTGGTGATGGTGACCTCATTGTCATCAGGAGTTGAGTANCGTGGCCTCCTCTGGACCCACTCCAACAGTTCAATGTCCTTCCTGTGCTGGGGGCTCCAGAACTGCACACAGGACTCCAGATGGGGTTTGTGTCTCTTTGTCTCTATTTCACTGGCTTGTTCTTCTTTCCATTCCAGCTGGTTTAATTTCTTCCCATGTCATCAATCTCTCTCTCTTTTCTTCCCTTTCTCTTCCATTGTGGAAGACAGAAGCATTCATAGAGAGCTTCTGCCACTCATCTGATGGCTGGCCCAGCCCTAGCTGCTGGCAGCAGTAGACAGATGACAGTGACATGGGCAGAGGAAGCCTCTCCCATTTTCTTTGCACCATTGTACAGTGGGTTTGGAGCTCTCTCACCTGCAGAGACACCCCAGAGCCAGTCCAGCTCTGCAGATGCCCTGCCTGTGCTATGGAATTCCCACATGACTCAGCAAAGGGAGAGCAGCCACAGTTGGTGTATTTTAATTTGCCAATGCAAATTGTGTTTATTTTGATATTGCTCCTTGGATCATTTGGTTCTTAGAGGCAATTGGAAGCACCACCAAGCATACCTAATAATTGGTGTCTTCATTTCAAACATACTCTAATTCCTGTGAACTGAACCTTCTTTAATGGAAGTGGACAATTGTCAGTCAGACTGGAAAGACTGGGCTATCTTAGCTGAGTCTGCTCCACACTCGTAGCTCATGTAAAAGAGATCTCAGCTCAAGACTCTGCCCAGGGAGGAGCCAGCTCAGCACCACTGTGCTGGGCTGCTTCTAGCAACAGGAGTCCTTGTGTTGGTGGGTTTTTTTCACATAGATATCTAGATAACCCTAAAATTTGTCTTGCAAATAGCCAGAGCAGGATGGATGAAGGAAAAAAATTATGGTGTTCTCTCTGGAAAATGAAACTTTGCCTTGATGTATTTGCATCCTAATCCCTAAGTTCACATAGTGCCTTAGAGACTTTTTCCATCAGCACAGTGACTCTGATGTGTCTTCAAAGTGATGGGGAAAGGAGATGGAAGGAACATATTTTTTTTCCCCCCTGCATTCTCTGCTTGGCTTGTAACTATCTAACCTGACCAGATGTCCTCCATTCCTCCCACGTCAAAGCCTGCCTGCTCCTCTCCTGAAACATCCATCACACCCCAGGTCAGCTCTTCCTTGATTTGTAGGAGATGGTTGCCCAGTCTGCCTCCCCTTTAATCATCCCTCTGACAGCAGCCAGAGAGATGAAAAGCTGGTGGGATCTAAGTAATCCATTTCTAAGTGTAAAAAGCCCCCACAATTCGGGGGGGAGAGTGGAGGAGAGCGAGTGTGTCTGCTGAGCAAACAGACTGATTACGTCAAGGGACAGGAAGAGCAGTGCTTGGCAATCAATAGGGATGAGGCTTTGAAAAGGTTGACTGACTGCACTGGATTAGCTATTGATTTTTGTCATTTTCACAGCTAGTGCCATGCTCTCCACCCACTGAGGCCATTAAGCTCTGAGGCCTTAAACTTCTAATCCCTCTGCTAATAACAACAAGACAACAGCCCTGCAGGCAAAGGATCTAACAGGGCCTCCGACAACTTCAGCGAGAGCAGCGGTGCCTCGGAAGCAGTCCTGGAGGCCTGGAAAGTCTGTGTGGAAACAAAGGATATGGAAGAATCCAGGTGATGCTTGGAGGCCAACTGCAAATCAGTGTTTGTTGGCAAGAACCTCCGACTGGTTTCGGGTTAGCAGCAGCAGCATGGGCTGCGTGGTTTTTACACAATCTCCCTGAGCATTGGTTTTGCTAAAATAGAGGCAAAGATCATGGAGCCATTTTGCTTGGAAAAGAGCTTTAAGGTCATGCAGCCCAACCATTATATATATAATTCTACCAAGGCTGGTGATAAACCATGCCCCTCAGCATCACATCTCTGCCTCTTTGAAACACCTCCAGGGATGGGGATTCCTGGGGAGCCTGTTCCAGTGTTCCCTTTCAGTGAAGAAGTTTCTTCTAATGGCCATCCTAAACATCCTCTGGTTCAGACAAGGATTTTGCTTGCTTTCAGGATAACCTTTGGTAGAGATGTGCAACTATGTGGATTCCCTTTCCAGTGGCTAAAGAACTGAAGCTATATTCTAGCATCAGGTCAGTACCACAACTCTGTTCCTTCAGCATACCCAGCTGTACAAAAAGCCTGAGCTTATTTTAAGCTAAGACTGTAAAAAGGGAATGTTAGGAGGGAGTTGACTCACATTGTGAATGGAGACAGAACACAGGAAAGGATTTATGGAAATGCTCTTCTGAGGTGGAGGGAAGGTGGCTAAGGAATGGATGAAAGAAATGGTTAGAAGAGACCTGGCTATGAGTGAGTGCTTCCAAGGCTGGGGAACTAAGCCAGCTTCTTCCTGTATGACCATTTCTGTAAAGCAGAGTAGATTTGCCAGGTCATGTCAAAGAGCTGAGCTGAGCTCAGCTTCCAGAAAGTCTGCAAGTGTCAGCTGCTGTGTGAATGTCATCATGGCTGCGGCCTGGCAAACTCATCTCATACACTTGCTCTGCATCTCACTGGAAATTTGCAGCCTCTGGAGCCTTAAGAAGAGTGCACCACACTTCAGTCCCACATGGCATCTGCATCTCTCAACTCTGCTCCTTCAGTGCTGCAGGTGATAAGCAGATGAGTGCAGCTCACTCGGCCTCTTCTGAGAGGGGATCTTAATGCTGATGGGTATCTAGCTAAAGGGTGGGGAGCAAGAGGATGGGGCCAGACTCCTTTCAGTGGTGCCCAGTGGCAGGACAAGGAGTAAGGGGCACAAAGTGGGACCCAGGAGGGGGTTGGATCCCTGGAGCAGGCTGCCCAGAGAGGCTGTGAAGGCTCCTTCTTTGGAGAGATTCCAAACCCTCATGGACATTGTGACCCTGGACAACCTGCTGTGGGTGACCCTGCTTTAGCAGAAGGGTTTGGACTAGAAGCCCCCCAGAAGTCCTTTCAAACTGGCATGGTGCTGGCATTCTACGATTCTATCATCTGCTGCTTCAGGTTCTCTGCGTCTCCAGGGCTGAATGGTGGAGTGTGCCCAGAAGAGAAACTCCCTTGGAGATACTGCATGTTCCTTAGCAAAGTCTCAGTCCTTCACACAGCTGTGCTTGGTAACATCATCATCTTCCCTCTCCTGCAGCTACCGCATCCTTGCTTAGAGCCTGTGTGGTGAGGAGCACCACCTGCTAATGACCTGCTGCATGTCAGACTGCTGATCTCCTACAAGACAAGAGTCCTAAATTCCCAAGTACATTACTAGGGGTGCAGCTGAGTGCACTGGTGAAGCCCACACTGCTGGCAGCAGTTGCAGCATGTCCACGAAGCTCCAGTGTGTAGCTGCTGGTGCAAAGAACTGATGAGAGCTGGTCAGAGCCTTCTGTGCCTGTGCTATAAACACTTTGCTGAGCTAGTGCTCAACTTCCCTGAGAAGCTCCAGCTAAATGCTGACAGTTTTGTTTTGCTTGGGTTTGGTATTTATTTTAAAGACCTTTGCAATTCTCATAAACCAAAGGATTATTGTCAATATACAAAACAAATGGACTCTGCCAGATTTCATCCCTTTGGAGGCAGGGAGATAATGCTGCTGCAATAGCAATCATCACTGCCCACCCAAACGGGCAGCAAACAGCTGAGGGATGTGTGAGGCAGCAGATAGAACTTCTCCTTTGTGCAAATCCAGACCAGGCTCTCTGTTGATCCTTTTCCTCAGGCAGCTGGCCAGCTGGCAGAGACAAGTCAAATTGAAATATCCTCTCTCGTTTTCTTTTTGGATTGCCTCTTGCTTTCCAAGAGCTGATGTACAGCTTCAGCCATGCGTGGTGTGAGTCCTCCTGAAGTTCTGAAAACACAGGAAAGGGGAAAAGTGCTGAGCAAAGCAACAGGGACAAAAGGAAACTTCAGCTTGCCATTTATTTCACTGCACCCAAAGTACCCATCCTGAACTCAATGAGCCTCTTCAGAGGCAGTACTGGGGTGAGTAACAGAAAGCTCCTTGTGGTGAATCCTTTCAAGACTCCTAGAATGGAAATCACAGAATGGCTTAGGTTGGAAAGGACCTTAGAGATCATCTACTCAAACCTCCCAAGGTCAAGGGCAGGGACATCTCTCAACTAGACCAGGTTGCTCAATAACTCTTGTTTGTGGTGGTGTGTTCTTTGGGGGATTCTGTGGTTGGGTCTTTTTTGCTTTGGTTTGGTTTCATTTGGGTTTTTTTTGTTTTGTTTTTGTTTTTTTTTTTCTTCTTGGTTTGGTTTTGTTGAGCTTTGTTTATTTGTTTTGTTGGGTTTTGGTTGTTTGGGTTTTTGTTGTTTGCTTTGGGGTTTTTTTGCATTAATTATTGTATTTTAAAAAGTGCTTTCAGACTTATTTAGAAACATTTTAAGTCTCCCTCTTAAGAGTGTTTGGAGAAGATGTTATGTGTAAAGTTTTAGAATCACAGAATCATAGAATGGTTTAGGTTGGAAAGGACCTAGTTTAAGAGGGACAGGGATCTGCTGGAGAGGGCCCAGCAGAGGGCTATGAGGATGATTAGGGGACTGGAGCACTGCCTGGTGAGGAGAGGCTGAGGGACCTGGGGCTGATTAGTCTGGAGAAGACTGAGAGGGGATTTGATAAATGTTTATAACTATCTGAGGGCTGGGGGTCAGGAGGTGGGGGACAGGCTCTGCTCACTTGCTCCCTGGGATAGGACAAGGAGCAATGGATGGAAGCTGCAGCACAGGAGGTTCCAGCTCAACACAAGGGGGAACTTCTTTACTGTCAGGGTCCCAGAGCCCTGGCACAGGCTCCCCAGAGAGGTTGTGGAGTCTCCTTCTCTGGAGCCTTTCAAGGCCTGTCTGGATGTGTTCCTGTGTGACCTGAGCTAGATTGTTTGGTCCTGCTCTGGCAGGGGAGTTGGACTGGATGATCTCTTTGGGTCCCTTCCAATCCCTAACATCCTGTGAGCCTGTGACCTCAAAGATCATCCAGTTCCAACCCCTGCCATAGGCAGGGACACCTCCCACTGGAACAGGTTGCTCAAGACCTCATCTAACCTGGCTTTGAACACCTGCAGAGAGGGAGCAGGCACAATCTCCCTGGGCAATCTGTGCCAGTGTCTCACCACCCTCACTGTAAAGAACTTCTTCCTAACATCTAATTAAAATCTCCCCTCCTCCAGTTTAAACACATCAATCAATCTGAATGAAACTATGTTTTGTGTTGGTTTTTTTGGGTGGGGTTTGCTCAGAGAATTAAAAAAAAATCCTGGTTTCATTCTACTCAAAATTATTTCCCACCTCTTTCCTCAAAATTGAAGAAACCAAATCCCTTAATTTCCTAGCTCTCATCAACATCATCCCCCTGAGGCTTAAGCAAACTGTTTCAAAAGAAGCATTTGAAGGGATTATTTCTTTACAGCTGCTGGGAAGGGGCTGGGTGGGGAAGAGATTAAGTGACACAACCCTTCCGTGCACAAGGTTAAATAATTTGGGGGAAGAGCTATAGGTAGTGCAAATCACTTTAATCCATTATCCTTTTGTATATATATATTAAAAAAAACCCAACCTGAAAACCAACCAACCAAAACCCCCCAAAACAACAACCAAACAAAGGAAAATAAAAGCTGTTTTATCTGCAAATTGATGATGCTGAATGAGTATCAGTGCCTCAAGGAGGACACGACAGGGAAATGAGTCCCCCGAGCAAGCTGGCTTGTTTTTTGACACTAGCACCATCCATGTTCTCTCCTGTTGATGTTGTTTTGCTGAGTCCCTCTAAGCCTTCTTTGTTTTACAGAATTAACAGCCTGTAAGGGACACGAGGAGAGGGAGATCCCAGCAGCAAATAGCAGAACGACTGCACCCAGTATGGGATACCTGTGTGTTAACCTGTGTGAAGAAGCCAGCCCTATGGGGGGGGGGGACAGAAAGTGGCTGAAGGGGCAGTTCTCTCCTGCCCTCCTGTGTTCCTGTAGCCCAGTGGTGCCTGGGACACCTCCTGTCCAGCCTATAGGCAGCTGCTGTTCTCTGCATGCTCTGGAGGGAACTGGCTGATGCTTGGATTTGGATGCTGTGTAGATGTGGTTCTGTTTAGGGTTTTAGTGATAACCAGGCAGTGTTGGGTTAAGGGTTGAGCAAGATCTTTTTCAACCAAACTGATTCTATGACTCTGCAAGAGGGACTGCCTCAATTTACTGCCTAGGTACTGTGCTGGTTTGTTAACTACCTATGATTTAAAAAAATAATAATAATAGAAGGAAATGATTTTCCCAGCTAAGCATAACAGGCAGCACCATCTTTCTCCTTTGCAGACCACATCTGACTTTGGACCAGTGACTGTTCAGCACAGACACCTGATGCTTCACAGAGAAGGTACTCACAGGATCCAGTATCTGGGTAGGGCTTTACCAGAGTATTACCAACACTGATCTAGACTTTGCTAGTTCTCTCCCTGTCACATCTCACCATCACTGTCACAATTCTTACCTGCCTTTTGGAGAAAGGTGCCAAGTATCTTTGTCCCTCTGATGGGAGCTCAGGGACCACCTGGCCACTTGCCTTCTCCTCCATAGCCTCCCACCCATGAGGTAAGAGGAAGGTGCAGTAAGCTATTTATTTCACAGGAGGCAGAAGACTGTTTTTTTGTTTTGTTTTATCTCTTTCCAGGCAGTTGGCTCAGTTTAATGGACTGTCTTTCAGCCTGTGCATAATTCTTCTCCAAATTAAATTCTCTTAGAAGCCCAACATAATACAGACCGTGTTGTCAGCTCATTACTTTTACATCCTTTCTTGTTCTGTTTATGTGAGCAGAGGTTTAATTAACTATAATCTACTGTGTAGGCAAGAGGGAAAAAAAAAAACAAAAAAACAAACCAACCCAAACCAAACCAACCAACACTGTACTTGAAGGTACATGTTTATACTCTTATATTTCTGAGCCTTTTTTGGTTGGAGGAGTTAACCTCTTAGTCTGTGAGGAAGGCTGATTGCTTTATGTTCCAATGCAAAGGCTCAGGGCAGCCTAATGCAGCCATGCTTGTCCATCACCCTCTTAGTCACCTTCCTCAGCCTCTTAAACTGTAGTGGACTGAGCTTAAATCTAGAAATGAGCCTGTGCTGCTTGCAGCCTGTGTCTCTGCTTGCTCACCTAACTGTTCACACACAGCAGTGCAGATGCAGCCCGTGCTGAGTCCCAGGTGCTGGCTGTGGGCTGCCTCCATGGGACAAGCTGCTGGTGCTTCATCTGGAGGGATGCTGGCTTGGTGGGAGGCAGCAAGAACTGGCTCTCATGCCTCTCTGCATCCAGAAGACTGTTAAATTGCCCATGTGCCTTGCTGTATGGACTCCACCTACAGTGTCTTCTACATCTGTGAGGTCATTTGTCCTTGTCTGTGATGGTAGAGTACACAAATCCCAGCTAATAAAAGGAGGCACATCAAGGCACTGTTTTGATTTCTTAGTCTATGGGTCCAAGCTCTGCAGAGGCTTCCCTGGTGACAAGTTTATAAAACAGCTGCTTTCCTGGAGAACATCTATTGAATGATCTATTTCATCCACAAATTATACTTGTACCTGGAGAACCCCAAGTGCCCAAACCATCCCACCCGCCATGGCAGGAGGGAATACAGCAGAAGGTGCTAATTTGTGCACAAATGCCAGGGTTAGCTGTCAAAAGAGAGTGGGATTAGAGAGGGGCTGGCACTTGTTATCTGAGCTAAATTTAAATCTCACCAGCCAGATTTAAATTCCCTCAGAAATTCACAGGTTCCATTCAGAAGATAACAGGAAGCAAAAATTAGCATTCGGTATTATTAGTTCCAAAGATCAAATGAAGTAATTAAGCTAAATTTAGAGAAATTGTTCCTATGCTTCTTTTACCATTGTGCTATTCTTGTTCCACCTGCAAAGAAAGGTTGTGGCTTGGAAAGTTCAGCTGGCTTTTCCACCATACCAGAGGTTCACTGGAGAGCCATTCTCAACCCAGATCTCCCCAGTGCGTATCAAAGACCTGCTCCTGATGGCAAGGGTGACCCTTTCACATATGAGCAAGCTCAACTGGCAGAACGAGGTGACTAACTGAAGGGGTTAGTGCCATCCTTGGGATAGCTTCAGAGGGCTCTTCCTGAAATGTGATGTCTTATAATGAAGCCACCTGATTTATGTCTAAAGCTGTGCCATGTGTCTGAGGAGCTGGGTTGTATTGGTTAAATCCCAGGCAGGTTATGTCATTAAGATCACAGGAACTTTACAAATCATTTATCACAGTTGCCAGTGTCAAAGCATCTGAAATGTTATGGGTATCCACTAAAAAGAATTTTAACATTCAGCCTCACCCAGTCTCACAGTTTTGTTGCCTTAACCCCAAATAGCAATCACAGAATCATAGGAAAATCAATAGGTTTGGGTTGGCAGAGATCTTTAAAGGTCATCTAGCTCAACCCCCCTGCAGTCAGCAGGGACATCTGCAACCAGAGCAGGTTGCTCAGAGACCCAACCACCACCTCTCTGGGCAGCCTGGGACAGGGTCTCATCTTTCTCTCTAGTCTAAATCTCCCTCTTTCAGTTTCAAACTATCCTCCCTCATCACAACAGACCCTGCTAAAGAGTCTGTCCCCAGCTTTCTGATCAGCCACTTTAAGCATCAAAAGGCTACCAGAAGGTCTCCCTGGAGCCTTTCCTTCTCCAGGCTGAACAATCCCAACTCTCTCAGCCTGGCCTGAAGATTCCAGCCCTCACATCATTGCTGTTGCCTCCTCTGGCCCTTCTCCAACAGGTCCATGTCTATCCTGTGTTAAGAACTTCAGAGCTGGACCCAGCACTGCAGCTGGGGTCATAACAATAATTAAGGTGAGTTTATAACAATAAACAAGTGGCTTCTATGTCCAGGGCAAATCATTCTGCTGCCACATCCATTACACTTAGCAACCCTTGAATGCCTAATTTCTTTCTGTTCATTTCACCATAACTGCCAGAAAACTTCAGCTCATCAGTGTGGGCACAAACATGACTCTTGCTGAGCAAACAGAAGGCTCTTACCAGTACTGTGGCTTCACTCAGAGGGATTGTTTGGACATCAGTGTACCTCATTATGGCAAATCTGGCTAGATGTGACCTGGTAGGATGTGATTCACAATCTAGTGGTGACTGTTTTCCAAGAGGTTAGAGTGTCTGTTACCCACAAGCATTGTGTTGGAGATAATTCCCCAAGAAGTCCAAGAGATGCCTATCACTGGAATTATGGACAAAGAAGCACATGTTCAAAAGGCCTTTGGATAAGGTATGGTGGCTTGAAGATATTTGTGCTTGAAATGAAGGTAGGCTACAGCCACAGAGATGGGGAGTTCAGGAGTTGCTTTGAGCTTACATTTGTCCCTGGTGGAGCAGTGACAATGTTCACCATTAAACAGGCCAAGTGATTAACTCATTATGAGCCATTCCTGTCAAAGTATCCTTTCCTCCCACCCAGAAACTGCTCACAAGGTGCCACTTTTTCCTGGCTGTTCAGCCTTATGCAGCCCCTTCCCTTGCACATTAGTATCATCTTGTAGGCTGAATGTGAGTCCTTCACATTTAGACTTCAGAAGCCGAGGGTCAGTCATGCCTGGTGGATGGAGTTCCCTATTCCCTGCCATGGAAGGGTGAACCTTGCCATGGACACTACCACTGCATGTGTTCTCCCATGGGGTTTGACACTTGGCTTTATTTTCACACTTTCCAAGTTGAAATGTTCACCCTTCAAATGGCTGCATGTTGTCTGCTTCTCATTCCTAGAGACACTGCTGCACGCAGCGAAGAGCAGAACTCTGACTGATGCCCAGGAGCACCAGTGAGCTTGAAGCTAGTCCTTTTCAAGATGACAGACTAATCATGCAGCTACTGCCTGGCATTCTTTTTGCTCTAATTACAGCTACTTTTTCACCCCCTTTGCTTCCTTAATGAACGAGGACGCTCAAGCCTCAATTCACAAAGGCATTTAGGCATCCGACTCCTGCCGAACTCCCTGGTGAGTCTATGCAGTAGACACTCCTCAAGTCTCCTCTCACTCATGAAGTAACACTGGGGACTTGCATGGCATTTCTCCTGATTTATACTGAGCTGGGATGAGTGAAGAATCTCTGTGTCTGTGAGAGAGGGAAAGGATATTTCAGTGATTGAAATCCTAACAGGGAGGTGGATGATACCCGTGCTGTTTCCCAGCTCTGCACCTGACATTGTGGGTGACCTTGAATAAATCACATCCCTCCTCCTGTGTTTCTGGCCATCTAGCACGTCTCTGCCTCACAGGTTTGTGAGACTCCATGCTTTCATGTTCAAAGATAGTCTAGTCTGGGCTTTCCCAAGGGGATGGATGTTTATGTCCCTTCTGGGATGCTCACTTCCTTAGTCTCTTTGAAAACACCAATTTTAGAGATTACTGCAAGGAAACAGCAGTAGGATCCGGAGCAGGAAGGAAGAGTCTGTCACTCAACTTGACATTCCCACCTTCAAAAAGAGTAAAGAGGATGGCACACAGACAAAAAAATCACAGGGAAAGTTAATTGCCTTATGTTTATGCTGGAGGATCTCAATTTCCCCCTCAAGAGTCACTGCTCGCCTGCCCACATCTGTTCATAGCTGGGGCTGTGGTGTCCCAACGCTGAGTGACAGCACTGAACACACAAAGCATCAGCATCGGTAGGCAGAACCTGATGCCTGTTTACTGCTACGTGTTTCTTCTTGCATCTCAGGCAGCTTCTCAAGGGCAATATGATTCACCAGTAAAAGAGTGGAGTTTAGCTGCAGGTGCTGAGGAGTTGAGCTGATCCTCCGCTCTGTGCTACTGCTGTCTCCCCCCGGAGTCCAGGGCTTCAGGTACACTCAGGTGTCCAAACCGACTGTTTCTTGTTCCTGTTGTGCATTGTTAGGTTGTGGTGCACTCCATATGCATTAAGCCACAGAGAGTGGCTTTTAAAAGTTTTTGTTTCCCTTGATCCGTGGCTTTGCCTCCAGGTTATCAAAAACATTGAATGTGAGCTCACTTTGCTGGAGAATATGAATTCAAAAGAGAGGGAAAGCAGTGCCAACCCCCAGCTCCTGCCAGGAGTCCATCAAAACATCCTTAAGAAAGAGAACTTCTAATACTCACCTCTGATTCTCATCTTTTATTTCCTTTAGCTGCTCAAGTTTTACTTTCTTGTCTTTGCAATGTCATCATCTGCTTGTTCTCCAGCCTCCCTACCAGCTAAACAGTTTACTGTATGGCATCAGCCACAGAAAGCAGTGGCTGGCCTAAAGGTGAGAAAGCACCAAAGTACAAGTCTGGGGTGCAGTTGAACCCATATTCTCAGGAAAGCCTAACACAAATGTGACTGGTCCCATCTCAGCACATCTTTGCTGGTCCTGGTGATGCTCAGCACCTGGCTAAGATCAGCAGAAGCATGGAACTGTCGCAGACCTGCAGGAGGTGCTCTTAGTCTTGTGAGAAGAAGCCATAAATTTCAGCCCAATGAGGGTTTTCAGCAGCTGCACAAGACAAGGAATGAATTACTGAACCTGTTCATGCTTGGTGAGTTATTAAGTGTAAGGCCAAAGACTGCAAGTGCTCTCCATGCAGCAATGTCTGAGTTAATAAACCATCACTCAGACACTCGGAATCTGACTGTGGTGCTGAATTGTTATTGCAAAAGGTATTGTTTTTAATGCTCAGGGTTGCTCATTAAGAGGTGTTCAGTAGTTCTGCACAGGACATTATCCTGTGTTGTGCTGGTCAGCCAGGTCTAATCCCCTCATTGCTGCTCTCTGGTTTTACAGCCAGGGTTGTTGTTCCTCTGGAGACATTGCTTTGTGTTTCTGTTTAAGTGTTTGTTGCCTCCTCCGTGTCACAAAGACCATCTCCAAGCATGGCAATCGAACAATAAAGAGCAGTAAAGGTAAGGAAATGACTCCAGGATGCTGTTTGAGAACAGACTGTTAGACCTCTTGTTTGCTCTGCCCTCCTTTCCCGTCCTTCCTTCAGAGCTGTGTGTGTTGTGCTTCAGAGGAAGACCCTTGGATCCATGGAGTTGCACAGGTAACCATAGAACTCGGCCTCTGGAAACACTTGGGAAGATTTAGAAGCAGAGCTAATGCTCTCTCTGAAGCTATAGCCATAGGCCTGAGCTCCAAGAATGCCCAATCCTCCAATAGGTCTGCTAGAATCACAGAATCACAGAACTTTAGAGGTTGGAAGTGACCTCCAGAGATCGAGTCCAACATCCCTGCCAAGCAGGATCACCCAGAGCAGTTGGCTCAGGAATGCATCCAGGCAGGTTTTGAAAGTCTCCAGAGAAGGAGACTCCACAACCTCTCTGGGCAGCCTGCTCCAGGGCTCTGTCACCCTCACTGTAAAGAAGTTTCTCCTCATGTTGAGGTGAAACCTTCTCTGTTCCAGTTTGTAGCTGTTGCTCATTGTCTTGTTGCTGCTGACCACAGAAAAGAGATTGGCCCCAGACACTTGGCAGCCACCCCTCAGTTGTCTTGTGAAGAGCTGCAAGAACACACTCACAGCAAGCTGCTCCCTCTTAAAAAGATTTGAAATCAGTAGCAAAACTAAGCATACCTCATCTGAGCACCCTGTAAGCTTGCTGAAGATGCTGAATAGCAGAAGTTCTTCAGGCAGGATATGATTCTTGCTGCACCCAGTGAGATGCTGTGCATTCATCATTTTTATGGTTCTACCAAAATAATGAAAGAAATGAATAATTGTAGGACTACAGGAACAGAAGGTCATTAAGGTGAGAAGAGGCCACAGGAGGTCTCTCACCCAACCTCCTACAAAAGCAAGGTCAGCTATGAGGCCAGAACAAGTAGACCAGGCTTTTTTCCTGCCTTGAAAACTTCCAAGGGAGCTGGGGCTGTTTAGCCTCGAGAAGAGGAAACCTTATCCCTGTCTACAACTACCTGAATGGAGGTTGTAGCCAAGTGGGGTTGGTCTCTGCTCTCAGGCAACCAGTGACAGAACAAGGAGACAGTCTCAAGCTGCCCCAGGGCAGGTTTAGGTTGGATGTTAGGAAGAAGTTCTTCACAGAAAGAGTGATTGGCATTGGAATGGGCTGCCCAGGGAGGTGGTGGAGTCACTGTCCCTGGAAGTGTTTTTAAAAAGGCTGGATGTGGCACTTGGTGCCATGGTTTAGCTGATTAGGTAATGTTGGTTGGACTTGATGATCTCAGAGGTCTTCTCCAACTTGATTGAGTCTGTGATTTTGTAACTAAGATTGCACAACCTCTCTGGGAAAGTTGCTCCAATGTTTGGCTGTCCTCATGGCAGAGAAATATTCTCTTTATATCCAATTTGAACTGCTGTTTCCGTTCACACCCTTTGTGTCTCCTCTCCTCCCACTATTAGCTGCTGTCAAGCATGTAGCTTGTCTTCTCAAAGACCTCTTCATATCTATGGGGTGTGGGGGTTGCTCCTATATCCCCCAAATCCTCCAGTGCCACTTGAACTAACCCTGGGTCCTGAGCCCCTTGTTTATGTATATCAGACCTCACGGGTTTATATTGGGAGCAAGAGAGAATGCATCCTGAGAGTGAAAAAGTGTTACTGTGGTCTCACACTATCATCCAAAGCAATTAAAAAATGAAATTAGCACAAAATAACCACAGACAAAATATGTTAATTAGTGTCAATTACCTTGGTTGCTATGGAAATGTGACTGAAACAAGAAGAAGTTACAGATAAGGTCAAGGTGAAGCACCAATGTAAACGGCTGGCAGGGCCTTTTTTCTCTAGCTGATTAGGGCTTTAGCTCTTCTGGCTGACAACCAGTTATCGATAGAACTTAATCCATTTAATAATCCCATAATCACTTTAATCCAGTTGACTCAAAGTATTCTACAACTGGTTGCTCTAACTGATTAACAACTGTCTTTAAAGAAAGAAATAAAAGCTATCTGTGCCCTGCACCTGCAGCAGCGTTCAGCAAAGGACTGGTTCCTGCAAGGAAGGACTGAACCCATAGCCAAATGACTGTGAATTATAAATTCATAACCCAGAGGGCTTCTAAGAAGCTTTGATTTCCTTAACAGGCACCAATATTTCTTTGGCTTTGGCAAAACAGAATTGGGAGCATGCAAAGGAAACTTGTCAAAGGACAGTTCTTCTACTAGATGCTTTCAGGTGCAAATAGGCAGTGAGGACATCAGTTTGAGTGAATTCGGATGATTCAAGGTGTCTTGAAGGTCAAGGACATGACAGACATTGACTTTTTTTTCCTGGTCTGTCCCTAGTTTGACAAGGAATGATTAAATGGTTGACTGATAAAACAATCTCAAACACTGGAACAGGCTCCTCGGAGAGGTAGTTGAATCTCTGCACTTGCAGGGGTTTCAAAGAGGCAGAGATCCTAGAATCATAGAATCACAGAATGGTGAGGTTAGAAGGGACCTCAAAGATCATCCAGTTCCAATCCCCTGCCATAGGCAGGGACACCTCCCACTAGTACAGGTTGCTCAAGGGTTAACCGACCTAGCTTTGAACACCTCCAGGGAGGGAGCAGCCACAACCTCCCTGGGCA
>WBNM01032646.1:0-19084 GCA_013399055.1 Ramphastos sulfuratus | reverse complement strand
CATTGTGCCCTTGATCACCACTCTCTGTGTGCCACCATCCAGCCAATTCCTTATCCAGCAGTGCTCCATCCATTCAGTCCATGTTTTTCCAGCTTGGTGCCCAGGATGCCATGTGGGACAGAGTCAAATGCCTTACTCAGGTCCAGGTAGATGCCATCAGTTGCCCTTCCCTTGTCCTATGTCACTGTGACTTCATCATAAAAAGCCACCTAATTTGTCAGGCAAGATCTGCCCTTGGTGCAGCCATTGCTGGTTACCACCAATCACCTCTGCTTTGTTTTCCATTTGCCTTAGCAGAGCTTTCAGGAGGATCTGCTCCATGATCTTGCCAGGCACAGAGGTGAGGCTGACTGCTCTGTAGTTCCCAGGGTCATCCTCTTTTCCCTTCTTGAAGATGGGTGTTATGTTTGCCCTTCTCCAGTCAGCAGGAACTTCAGCAGTCTGCCATCACCTTTCAAATATCATAGATGTGGTGCTGAGGGACATAGTTTAGCACTAGACTGGATAGAGTTAGAGAGTGGTCGGACTGGAGGCCCTTAAAGGTCTTTTCCAACAGAATTGACTCTGTGATTCTATAATTTTGTGGCAAGAATATTTTAAGATGTATTTTCTTTGGGTTTGGAACAACACTCAGTTATTTGCCAGACCTGTTGTAAACAACAAATTCCTCCCTGCTCCCCTCAGCACTATTCATTTCATTTGGACTTGAATTTCATGCCAAGCACAGCTTATGGCTCAGATGAAAAACAAAGATATTTTTAAACCATTCTGGTTTTGCATGACACTTCACCACGTTTTAGTGGTACTTAAAGAAGGGGCAAGACGTAATGGGATGTTTCAGGTTTATTGAGGCCTCATTTCCCAGTGGGAAGCAGTTTAGATGAAAATGTGATGACCAACTCTCTAATGTCAAGCACTTTGAAATCCACTAGTGGAAAAAAAAAAAAAAAAGGCTATTTTATACAAGATCATTATTAATTTTTATAATGATTATTTGGTTGCTTAACTCCTGGACATTTTTGTGGTCCTCTTAACTCAGGATTTATTGTGTTGTGATTTATGAGCCTCAGGATTAGTTATAAATACTGCCTAGCTGGTGATTATTCCATGTCTGTACAACACTCAGGAGCTCAGAAGTAGCACTCCCAACAGTTTTGATTAACTGCTCTTTGGCAGTTTGTGAGGTTGAACTTGTTAAAAGTCTTAAAGAAAAGGATTTCTGGGGAAAAAAAAAAAAAAAAAACAAACCCAAAAATGTTCCTGATTTGAGGTCTAGCTCATCGTTGGGACTTACCTAAGACAACTGGCATGAAGAGCAGCACAGAAAGACAGCTGGTCAGATTGGATTTGCCAGCTGAGGTCTCCTCAACCACCTTTTGTAGTACCTGAGAAGAGCAATCAGCTTGGGGCACATGTCCTCACTTATATGAGGTGTTTTCACAGACCACAGAAATCTTTTAGCTCAAACCATGGGGAGGTTTTGCCTGCCAACACATCTCTCAGCTGACAGCCACGAGGAAATGAAATACTGGCCGAGGCTGTAGTGCCCCACAGGAACGAATTTGGGGGCTATCTCTGCTTATTGGACTCACCTCCACAAGTTACACAGGCTGTCTCAGGCTGGAACAAATGAGAAACAATAAAGACAACACAGATCGATGTCTGACTTGTGTTTGCAGCTGTAGGGAGGTTTTGTATTTCATTAAGTTTCCAGCTGAACTTTTGGCTGAGTCAAACTTAAGATACGATGGACTCAAGAGAGAGTTTCAGCTCTGGATAGAAACCGATGCCTGGAAATTGGACCTAAGACCCTGGTGATCCTGGGCTCACTCTTTCAGTGAAGTAGAGTTCATCAGCACTTCAAAAGGAGGTCTTCATAAGCTGTAGGCTTTGGCATCAGATGGTCTANGGCCCTCCTCTGGACTTGCTCCAACAGTTCCATGTCCAAAATAAAGAGTTTGCCCATAAGCAAAAGAGAAAAATAGCATGGGACAAAAATTATTTCAGGTCAAACTGAAGTGGAATTTAGTTTAAGGGTTTTGGGATTATATTTGGCAGGGATAAGGAAGGAAAAGGTTGATGAAACTAACAATTTTTTTGAGTGGCAAGCCAGAAAACAAAGCCTGAATTGCAACTGTTTGGGGTTAACTGGGAGCACTTCATCAGACTTAAAAATCTGAACTGTATTTTGCATTGCTTCACTATTTAAGCCTTTTTTAAAATCTTGAAAGATCTGTGCCAGTTTTATTTTTAGGAGTCCAAGAAAAAAGCAAAAACATATTTTTTTCCCCCCTTTTTAAATCTTTTTCTACTTCTACAGGAAAAAAAAAATGTTTGCCAAATAAAATAAAAATAACCCAACACATAAACAGCTTCCTCCTGGAGCTCCATTTATCTGTAAAATAATCTACAGGGAAAAATTAACCAAATTATTGAAGAAAAAAACCCACAAAAAACAGACAAACTTTTCATGAAGAGAGAATTGGAGCCAAACTTGACCTTGGGCTGTCACTTCTTTGCATCCATTGCTGTTCATGGTGAATCACAACAAAGGAGCTGCAAGTTTCTTTTTTCCAGTTAATACATAGGTAAATGGGAGTAAATGTCCTTCACCATGGATGCAGCTTTCTTCTATAGCTCACTTCCATAGAATCATAGAATGGTTTAGGTTGGAAAGGACCTCAAAGATCATCTAGTTCTAACCCCCTGCCATAGGCAGGGACACTTCCCACTAGAACAGGTCCCTCAAGGCCTCATCCAACCTGGCCTTGAACCCCTCCAGGGAGGTTGTGGAGCACAGAAGCACCCAATGTGATCAAAGATCACATTGGGGGCTTCTGTGCCCCCCAACCTCCCTGGGCAACCTGTGCCAGTATCTCACCACCCTCACTGTAAAGAACTTTCTGTAGTTAAATCTTACCTACAGTTTATGTTAGTTCCCACAAATCACAAGCAATGGATTTTCCTCTGTTCTACTTGTAATGAACGTTTTCAGCTTCCCCTTCAGGGGAATTATGTAGTAGAATTAATGGGGCTGTAAGTCTATAAAATACAGCACAGTTTTGAAGTGGGTTACTTGCACCTTGGTTAATATCACATATTATTTTATAGGTGCAATGAAGAGAGGAAAGAAACTCCCAGCCAACGCTCAGAGTACTTTCAGGCCTTGTTGGATCTTGTTTAAGATGGTATTTTATTTACTGTGCTTTCAAAAGAATGAAAAAGAAAGAGTGGTGCACACAATTTAGTACAGATATGGAAAGAAAATCCCCCTTTCAGAGGGGATTGTATGAAGAGTGGAAAGAAAAGCTGGACAGAAAAGGAAAGAATGAATACCTGAGTGTGGAGATAGGAACAGACAAGAGGGAAAAGACCTTAAGGAACCATCAGAGCACCATTAGTAGGAGTGAAGTGAGAGATGGGGGAAGCAATTTGTCAAGTCTATTCTAGTTAAGCAACAAAAATAGTGAAGAAATTCCAGTGAAGAAAATATTTTTCCTCCTGGGAAGGAGGAAGAAGCTCCCACATGGGTTGTGGGACAGTGATTGCCACAGTGGTCAGAGTTCAGAATGCAGAAGGATATAGGCAACCAGCTCCCAGATATTGGTCTGTCTGAAGACCTATAGATGTAAGGGAGGTGAAGAAGCACAGAAGAAGTCCTCATTGTGAACTCCCAGTAGAGCTTGCTCTCTGTCCAATTCATTTTGGATGTTGTCATCAGTTCTTATCTGAGCTTTCCCAGTTTCCAGTGCCCCTGAGGACAGCTCGGGATAGATATGAGTGCTTGGACTCCTACAGACCTGCTGTGCCACTCCCACTGCTGCCATTACCTGCCCTGTCCAGAAGATGTGAGCTTGCACAGTGGGGCTGATGCACAAATGTGCTTTCTACTGATGCACAAATGTGCTATCTACTGATGCACAAATGTGCTACCTACTGATGCACAAACGTGCTTTCTACTCTTTGAACAGGACTTTCTGGTCTGTCAGTATCCATTTGGCTGATTTTCCTCACTGCAGCTGATAGCAGTTTTTATACAAAGATTATGGAGTGAGTTTTTCTAGTCAGGAAGATGAGATTGTTGGTTGGCTCATTTTTAATTGATCTTCATTAATTGCTCTCTCCAGAAACACTGACATGCTGGTGAAGAAAGACTGGACTTGATGGGTGGAGCACTGCTGGATAAGGAATTGGCTGGATGGTGGCACACAGAGAGTGGTGATCAAGGGCACAATGTCCACCTGCAGACCAGTGCCAAGTGGTGTCCCTCAGGGGTCAGTGCTGTCACCAGTGCTGTTTAACATCTTTGTCAGTGCCATGGACAGAGGAATCAGTACACCCTCAGCAAGTGTGCAGATGGCACCAAGCTGTGTGGCACAGCTGACTTGCTAGAGGGCAGGGATCCATCCAGAGGGACCTGGACAGGCTGCAGAGGTGTGCCCAGGCCAACCTCATGACATTCAACAAGGCCAAGTGTAAGGTCCTGCACCTGGGTAGGCACAATCCCAAGCACAGCTCCAGGCTGGGTGGGGAATGGCTGAGAGCAGCCCTGAGGAAAAGGCCCTGGGGGTCTGGGGTGATGAAAAGCTCAAGATGAGGCTGCAGTGTGAGTGCAGCCCAGACAGCAACTGTGTGCTGGGCTGCAGCAAGAGCAGTGTGGGCAGCAGGGCAAGGGAGGGGATTCTGCCCCTTTGCTCTGCTCTCCTCAGACCCCAGCTGCAGTCCTGTGTGCAGTTCTGGAGCCCCCAGCACAGGAAGGACATGGAAGTGTTGGAGCCAGTCCAGAGGAGGCCACCAAGATGCTGAGAGGGCTGCAGCAGCTCTGCTGTGAGGACAGGCTGAGAGAGTTGGGGCTCTGCAGCCTGGAGAAGAGAAGGCTTCCAGGAGACCTTGGAGTGGCCTTCCAGGATCTGAAGGGGGCTACAGGAAGGCTGGGGAGGGACTATTGACAAGGTCTTGCAATGCCAGGACAAGGGGCAATGGGTTTGAAGTGGCAGAGGGGAGATTGAAAGTGGATGTTAGGAGGAAGTTGTTTGCAGTGAGGGTGGTGAGACACTGGCACAGGTTGCCCAGGGAGGTTGTGGCTGCTCCCTCCCTGGAGGTGTTCAAGGCCAGGTTGGATGAGGCCTTGAGTGACCTGTGCTAGTGGGAGGTGTCCCTGCCTATGGCAGGGGATTGGAACTAGATGATCCTTGAGGTCCCTTCCAACCTTACCATTCTCTAATTCTCTGACTCTATGATCTCACAGGCATAACTTTGAATGAGTCTTCTTCTTGCTATCACTTCCTAATGCCCAGAAACAACTTTCAGATGAGAAAAGCACAAGGCAGCAGCTCTTTGTCCAAGCAATTACTGTGCTTGTCTACACAAATCAAGTGGTTTTGTATGCAAAAGGCCAGTAAGCATCTAGTGGATGCAGTGGCTTGAATTTCAATTTGCAGTCAATAGTCTCATACTCCAACACATGTTAAAAAGTGTATTAATATCTGAAAAATCATCAACATCCCTTTCAATCAGTTTTTTTTTTGTTGGCTTACGTCAGTTGCAAACTCTTTGGTGTGCCATGTGTAACCTCTCACAAGTGGCTCTTCCGCCAGCAATCATTGCTGTTAACTCCCAGTCACTCTAAAGCTTCCAGAGACACTAGGAAGCTTATGCCCAATAACTAGTAATTAGCTGTAACTATTTTATGGAGCAGAAAAGAGCTGATTACATTTGTTTTATCAGCTGGTATAATAATAGGGGGGAAAAAAATAATAATAAAAAGAAGCTTGTTTCGGAAAGGGAAGGAAAAGGGATGGTTTCAGAAAGTTGGCTCTGACTTTCCAGCCATCCATCATGGAAACAATGGCTTCAGGGATCAGGAATTATTGATTTGAAGGGGATTAACTCTCAACCACAGATAGTTCAGTTTCAGGGCATCATTTGTAAGCTGAGCTGTAGCTGTAAACCAGCTGGCACCGAGGGGGCCTGATCCAAAAACTCCTTTCAAATGATTTGGACAACAATTTCAGGGACATCTTTGGGTTAATAAGTCCCCCAGCTTGAGAGAGTTTTCAGCTCTCAGAGCATCTGGCACCAGGGAAAAGCCCATTTACAGATAATTTCTTCAAGGTGGAAGAAAAATGGTTTCTGAAATGAGGAAGAGTTTTCTTCCATGAAAGTGAGCTGTGAGGATTGCACCTGGCACACAGCAATTCCTGCACAGCCTCTGGTGCCTTCCCAGCTAGCCCAGGAAATACAAACAGGTAAACAGAGTCTCTGCTGACACCAGACTCTCCCTTCTAATGCTCACCAAGTTAATTAATTTTTGCTCAATTTGGTTTGACATTCAGAGCTGCGATATGTTTATCCTTCTAATGGGCACTTCCCCCCATTCCTGGCTTCCTCTGAAAGGTTTAACAAATGACAGGGACTTTTTGGGGTAGGTAATGAGACTTTAATTTTGTACTTATTTATTCATTAAGCTGCAGCAGCGTCTGGAAAAAGCAGCAAATCGAAAGTCTGTCTCTGCATTTAGTCTCTGCTCTTTAACAACAACAAAAAGAGAAATAATAAAAAAAAATCTCTTAGAGCCACAGGTCTATTAATGCATTGCACAAGGCAGGTGAGACCTACAATATCTCAAGGATTATGTTTGTTGCTCTGCAACTAAGGTATTTATCATCAAAATGAGTCATATCGCTTTGAAACCTCCGTGGCCTGCAGTCCTTGGGCTTTCTATGGGGACTTCAAACAATTATGACAAGCAGTGCTAGCTCTTAAGTGTCCTTGTGCAGACCAGAAATGAAACTTGTTTCCCATTTTTGACTGGTTCCTGTGTTACATGTAGAGGCTGGGGAATAATGAAGGGGAGGTGGCCTTAGGATGGATGAGAGGAGATTTAGATTGGATATTAGGAAGAAATTCTTTATTGTGAGGGTGGGGAGATACTGGCACAGATTGCCCAGGGATGGTTGTGGATGCCTCCTCCCTGGTTGGGTGAGGCCTTGAGCAACCTGGGCTGGTGGAAGGTGTCCCTGCCCATGGCATGGGGGAGTTGGAGCTAGACAATGTTTAAGGTCCCTTCCAACTCAAACTATTCTATGATTCTACAGAGCTTCTCATAGTATCAGTGCAAAAATGGATAACTATTGATAGCGAGGGGGACTGAGATAGAGGAGACAGGAGGACTTAAGAATAGGGGTTGAGGTGACAGTAAACAGGAACAACATGGCAAATGAGAGAGGTATATGACACTGAAAGAGATGGGGGAGGAAAGAGGAGAAAAGCTGTTTAGAAAGGAATAAGGAAATAGAGACCAGAGCCAATCCTTCAAAGCATCTTGCTTTGGTGACCATTGAGGTGGGACATTAGACAGGATGAACTGCTGCAAAGATCTAGTTGGACAGTTCATGTGAACTGCAGGCAGGCAGTAAAAGCTATTCCACAACTGCAGAGGTGGTGATGTTAGCAGAAGTTGGCAGACAGTGGCTACCAGGCAGAGATGTGCAGCAGAAGGCTGACTGGAAAAGGATTATTTTTTTTCCCCCTGATCATTTTTCACAAATAATACTTAACTGCTCCTTTTCCTTGGAAAAAAAAAAACTTCTGTCCTACATATGGGGAGGATTTAAAGGAACTCTGTTTGACTTTATTAAACTGTTCTGTCCTAGAGCACTAATTCTGCTTCTACTACCCAGCAACCTTCTCTCCCAGCACAGATGAGTTAGCACTGCAAAGGGCTCGGGGCAGGGGCACCAGAATTGCAGGCTGGACAAAGACCACCAACACAAGTTCCTACCTCACCCTCCTGCTAAACTGAAAATTGCATTTTGCCTGAGCCTTATCCAGCAGTGCCTGTGAGAATTCTGTGATTCTTTCAATTGAAAGCACCTCCAACTGAAAGCATTCCCTCACCATCATCCACAGGAATGGTTTCTGCCTAATTCTTTCAACAGTGTTGAGCATCCAAGGCTCTGTGTGAATCTCTGTTGAGTGTGTGAGAGCATGAACGTGTGAGCAGGTCTGCCCCAAGGGCTGCTGTGCTCTCTGCTCTGTGTTCAAGCCCTGCCTCCCCACTGTGCAGCACAGCTCTCGGGGTGCTCTCAGCTAATCAGCTGATGCTCACTTCTGAGCTTAACCCTGCAATTTTGCCTGGTGGGTGGCTCAGGCAGGGCTGTGGGTAATGGGAAGGAACACAAGGTTGTGATTGCTAATTGTTCCAGGGAAGGTGGTGCTTTACCTTTGGATGTAGGTCTGTGGGTACATTTTGTTCCTGATTTCTGTCTTGTGGTTCTTAGGATCCATGACCAGGATGTTTTTCACTCCTTATTTCCAAAGCAGACATGGTTTTGATGGCTATTTTTGCTATTTTGATCTGCCAGACAGTGTATGTAGCCTTTTTTTTTTCCCTTTGGAATGCTTATGATCCACTCTATGTGTGAGATTAGTGTCTTTATCACCAATCTGAAAGAAGGGGTTGAATGCAATCTCAGTCAGTTTGCAGACAACACCAAGCTGGGAGGCAGTGTTGGTCCTCTTGAGGATAGGAGGCTCTACTGAGGGATCTGAACAGCCTGGATTGATGGGACGAGTGCTGTGTCCTGCACTTGGGTCACAACAACTCAATGAATGCTGCAGGCTTGGGGCAGTGTGGCTGGAAAGCTTCCCACTAGAGAGAGACCTGGGGATGCTGATTGAAAGGCAGCTGAAGATGAGCCAGCCTGTGTCCAGGTGACCAAGAAGCCAACAGCATCCTGGCCTGGATCAGGACCACTATGGCCAGTAGGACCAGGGAAGTGAATGTCTCCCTGTGCTCAGCAATGATGTGGCCACACCTTGAGTGCTGTATTCAGTTTTAGGGCTTTCACTATCAGAAGAAAACAGAGGCCCTGGAGCAGTGTAACAAAGCTGGTGAAGAGTCTGGAGAACAGGTCTTGTGAGGAGAGAGAGGAGGCTGAGAGGATTGGGGTTGTTCAGTCTGGAGAAGAGGAGGCTCAAGGGTGACCTTATTGCTCTCTACAACTACCTGAAAAGAGGTTAGAGAGAAGTGATGTCAGTCTCTTTTCTGATAGGACAAGAGAAAATGGCCTCAAGCTGCATCAGAGAATCTTTAAGATGGATGTTAGAAGAAAGTTCTTCACCAAAAGGGTTCCCAACTACTGGGACAGGCTTGCTAGGGAGGTGATTGAATTCCATTCCTGAAGATGTTTAAAAGACATCTCTGTGGTTTTCAAATATCCAGAACCTGCAGCCATTGCAGCCCCAGGAACATCAAGAAAAGGTCACCTCAGGTACTGGTGGGTCACAGTGGTCCATGGCTCTGGATGGTACTTAGTGTTGTCTTTGCCACCTTTCCTTGTGTGTCACTCTCCTCCTGGTGTGTAAATCCAGACAGAGACAACACTCCCTGCGTTACCATTTGTTCATCAATTATAGACTCCTGTTTAGTGCCAGAGCCTGATGGTTTACTGCAGCATTCCACAATTCCCCTTGTAATTAGGTTGCCTAGAAATTAGGCTGTGCATGCATCACAGGATGCCAAATGCAGCTGCCCTGCTGTGAGCACAGGAACCTACCCACACAGCAGATAGGAGCCACTACACACGCTCTGATGGGCAACAGATCCAGATCTGTCAAGCAGGGTACATGGGGAGAGGGCTACAGGCAAAGTCACCTGGAAAAAGAGAGGGTCTGTGGGTTGTTTTGAGCAAGCAGATCTGGCAGGTGAAGGACAGCCAGTTCAGGTGTGCCTACACAGAGTCATAGAATTGTTTCATTTTGGAAAGACCTTTAAGATCATCCAGTCCAACCATTCTCTAACTCTGCCAAGTCTGGTGCTAAACCCTGGCCCTCAGCAGCACATCTCTGCCTCTTTTAACACCTCCAGGGATGGGGATTTAATCACCTCTGCACTGAAGCTTCCCTGCAGTCCCCTCCACAGAGCAGCCCAAATTTGAGCATACAGGGAGTTGGTAGAATGGTAAGGTTGGAAGGGACCTCAAAGAATTAGCCTCAAACCAGCACAACAACACAGGACACAACCTTTTAGGTGTATCAGTACCTCCTCCTGCGAGTACCACAGCACTATGTGAGCTGCCTAAGAAAGAATCAGGAGCGCCTAAGGACCGTCCGTGTTCACCCCAGTGTGGCTCAAAGTAATGAAGAGGGGGAAAAAAAAGATGCAGTCAGAATATTATGCCTGAATTTTCTGTTATTGCTGTATCACTGTGTCAAAATTGAAAGCAATGTAGGATTTCTCAAGAGGGCCCATCCATAATGCATTGCAGAGCTCTGCGTAGGTGTTTTAGGAAATGTATTTTATTCAAACCAGTATATACAACACTAACATTATTGAAAGAAATTGAAGGCCCAGTCTTCTCTCTTTAAAATATTCATTATTCATGTTATAGTCCTTTAACAAAAACTAAAGCCAAATACATATTCCATTTATTCCTCCCCCCCCGCCTCATTCAGACTTACCTGCTATTCATCTCGGTGTTCAATGGAGATTAAATGTCCTCTTATTATTCCTGTATTAGCTTCTGACAGTTCAATTTCTCTGAGTGCTGTGTTTGAGACAACCCTTAACAAATAGCCACACAGGTAATTGCTCTGATCCAAATATTCCTCCAAATCTTTTAGATCTGATGGAGATCGCCGGCAAGAGGGTGTTGACACATTCTGATTCAGCCCTGGCACCTTCCCCTGTGAGGCTTTTTCTTCTGATAAATATTATTGGAACAGCTTTCAGTGTATGTACAATTTCATTCTCTCCTTCTGAATAAGACCTCGCAGAGGCCAGAAATGATCCACAGCCTTGTTTCTATCTTCGTTTCATATTCACAAATAAACAAAACGAAACAAACCAACCAAACAAACAAAACCCCCACAAACAAATCACCAAACAGAAGATAAAAAACCACCAAAGAGGCCATCCAGAGGTTTTCAATTGCTATTTCTTTTCAGGTGGCTTCTTGGAAGAGAACTCACCAGTTCATATAACTTAGTAGCACCCTGAACACCTAATGACTGCTGTTCAAAAGGCGTTGGAAGACAACTTCATCTCCCACCAGTTCAAGGTTATCCTTTACAGTCTGCTCTTTGTGGTGAGATTTAAGGGACTCTATTGAGAAAGTTCCTTCTTGGAAATCTGTTCCTTGCTTTGCTTGATTTTTGCCTCTCAAGAGAATTATCAGCCCAAAGTTTTTCACTAATTAGTTCCAAGAAGAGCAGCAGTTTGAGGTGCTTGACGAGGTCGGGAGTCTGCTAGGCAGAGCCCCATGTGTTCAGAGAGCAAACACTCCCTGCCTTTCACCAGGTTACAGTCTGAAGAAGACAGAGAGGTTCAACAGGAGAGAAAGGAATCCTAACCAAGGTAGAGAGAGATTAAGGACACAATCCCCAAATGCCAGCATGGTGGGAGTTGGAAGGGACCTCTGCAGCTCATGTAGTGCAATCCCACTGCTAAAGGAGAGTCACTCACTGCAGCTTGCCTAGCATCACGGTGTCCAGGGGGGTTTAGAATCTCTCCACTGAAGGAGGCTCCACAGCCTATTTCAGGTCTATGGCACCCTCAAAGCAAAGAAATGTTTCCTTATGGTTAGGTGAAACCTCCTGGGTTAGAGTTTGTGCTCCTTGTCCTGTCACTGGGCACCAGTGAAAAGAATCTGGTCCCATCCTCTTTCTCCCCAGTCTTTAGCTATTGATTAACATGGAGAAGATCCCCACTTGGGCTGCTCTTCTCCAGGCTAAACAGCCCCAGGGCTCTCAGCCTTTCCTCATATTTGAGATGCTCCAGATCATTAATCATCATCATGTAACCTCCACTCGACTCTGTCCAGTATTTCCTTGTCTCTCTTGAACAGAGGGTGTCCAGAACTGGACCCAGTGCTTCATATATGAANCTCCAACACTCCCATGTCCTTCAATCACATGAAGAAGTCTAATCTGCCTTATTTTTAATTTTTTTTTTAATTGTGTCTAAATTATTTTGAGGACCTAGGACTCCAATGGACCAGTTTTCCCAGGAAGCTTGCAGGAGCCATGCTGAGCAACACAGCCAGTCCTCAATTTTAATCACAGGCTCATTAGCCCTGCTGCAGACTGCCATAATTTTACTTTGTCCCCCACAGTGGGATTTTGTGTTCCAGAAGATCTTGCCTGTGATGAGTTACTATTGATTTTTCCAGGCTGCTATTAATCTTTCAAGCACTTTTAAAATAAAATTAAAAAAAAAAAAAAAATCCTCTGGATTATAAACACATACCTGTACCTTTGTACCACTGAAATCCAGGATGAAAATGCTCTGTCTCCTACCCAAACCTTTCCTCTTGCTAGGTGGGCTTATGTCTATCAAGCAAATACAATGAGCCTTCTGGCAGCAAGACTTTAGTAATGAGATCTCCAAACAGAAAGAAAGACCAAAAGAGACACCTGAAGTTCCATAGCTTCTGCTCTCCCATCCCTGGGGTTTGCATGGCAGTAGTGGCCTTCTGTGACAAGCTGAGAGTGTCTAATTCTAATGGTAAATGATAGGGAGCTGGACAAGATGAAGAAAAACCACTTTGCCCCTAGGAACAGTACTTGCATAGTTGTAGCACTTACTCTTGGTCTCTGGGGAGACCACAGAGAATGAGTAGGGAAGACCTCTCCATGTTTTCAGAAAGGCAATTCCTCTGCATCTGCGTGGAGTTTAAAGACAGGGATGAAGATTTCTTTCCTCCTTGTTCCATTCTAAATGTGAGTAGCAGAAATGTCTGTCTGGAATTGCAATGTAAAGAGTAAGTTTGCACATAAAGATCAGTGCTGGTGGGTCAGGCTTTAATGGAATGTAGACTACATGCCATGGACTGAGAGCCAAGAGTCACAGCATCACAGTATCGCAGGATAAGCAAGGTTGGAAGAGACCTCAAAGATCATCAAGTCCATTGGGTTCATGTGCTGTGCTGGTTTGAGGCTAACTGGGATACTTTAATGAGAAAAAGTAGATTATAAGCTGTGAAAAGCAAACAATGGTGATGTCTACTGCACTCATAGGCTTGCTGAGATGTATATAAACAAGGACACAAATGTAGGTAAGACAGAGTCTCTCTCTCTCTCTGTTGGAACCGGTGTGTTTTCTGCCTGGGCTGTTGCACCTGTGTAGCCCAACTAACCACTCTGCTTCTAACTCCCCTTGCCCACCCTCCAAACTCTCCTTGCACGTAAGACAGATCCTGGGATAATGTAGAGGGATGGAAAGAAGGTGGAAGGGTGATTGGGAGCCCCTCCTGGGGACTCATTTCTGGGAGGGGGATTGTGTTTCTGTATTACCTTTAACTTGTCTATTTCTATATATAGCTGTATATATTTTGTAATATGTTGTAGATATCTGCTTGTAAATTGTGCTAAGCTGTGAATATAAAGCTTCATTCCTTAACTGCCAGCTGGCTGAGTCTAGTCTGGGTGATTTTCATAGAGTGGGGGGGTGGGTAAGTCCCAAACCATCACACATGCCAAAATAATGCCTGTGCAACAGCAGTGGTGTTCTTCTTGGAGGTCTTCTCTCCTTGAGAATAGTTTAGGGTCTTCTCTAGTCCCCTTTACATTGGCCTTAGCACTGTGAAGCAGGAATGATGCATGGCTGACTGGCACCATCCCAACAGGTCTTCGTTCAGTCTGGCAATGAACCTGCTCTGAGAGGACCTGAGACCAGATAATGGCCCTTTGGAGTCTGAAATGGAGTTTGTGAAGAGGAAAATCACCTATACTGGTGATTACAAAACCCCAGAGACCTAGAGAAGACTCTGTATCAGCAGCTCCTGAACATCAGAGGGAGTGAGCCAAGTGCTATTCCACCTTTCTTTAAAGAGCAGGAACAAACAGACAGCAGCAGAGAAGCCAATCCCATGGCTCATTTTAGGTTTCATTGCCAGAAGTGGCTCTAATTAAAGTGTTGCTCTGCAGCAACTGTTACTGGAACTGCTGAGGAGCAGCATGATGTTGAAAAGTCCATTGATGTGATCACACCACCCAAGTACAAGCATCTTAACTGAAAATACATCTTCTGATGACCCATGGCAGCTTGAAAAATCAGCAAAACCATATGCTATGTGAGCTGGTTACAAAACTGCTGCAAGATTCAGACCATCACACCATTTGGTTGCCTCTGCAAGGCTAATTCTAGATAAAACTGGAGCATCAGGAACATATTTCCCTTGAAACTGGGCATTAAAAAGATCAGCATGAAGCTTCAGCATTGTGTCAGCATCCCGAGCTAACATATGAGTCAAGACTGATTGTCCTTGTACTAGGTCTTCCCTACCATTNCACTCAAGGTGTGGCCTGACCAGTGCTGAGTGCAGCATATTACATTACATGCAAATGTCTCCAGGAATTGGCTAGTACAAGCAGAGCTACCTGGATTTTATGAACTTCTAAGCCACATCCACCAGCAAAGTAAAATGTTAGCACAGCTGACTCCTGAGAAAGCTGATAGATGTAACTGCACATTTGCCCAGACAAATGGGAGAAGACACCTGACAAACAGCAGTTGTATTGTACAGCCCACAGCAATTTGCTGGGCTGCAGGACACCAGAAGAGTCATGAAATTATTATGGTTCCCAGTTGCTGTCAGGTCCTATTATCACTTTAGTGGTGCTAGGCATTATTAAACCTGTTGTTGCATCTGTTATTATTGTGTGTGTGTGTGTGGGGGGAAATAATCAAATCACAGAATTTTGTCAGTTGGAAAAGCACTTTAAGATCATCCACTCCAACCTTTCTCTAACTCTACCAAGTCTGGTGCTAAACCATGCCCCTTACTACATCTTCTAAATCCCTTCAGGGATGTAGATTCAACCACCTCCCTGGGGAGCCTGTTCCAGTGTTTGAGAACCCTTTCAGGAAAGAAATTTCTTTCAATAGCCAGCTTAAACCTCCCCTGGTGCTGCCCGAGGCCATTTCCTCTTGTCCCATTATTTCTGTGAATGCAGTGTATTCTATCAGGTTTTTCACCTACCAAAAAAGCAAAGGGATACACTAAACTGGGTGGAGATTTTGTTCTAGCAGTTGTGTACAGGAAGATGTTAAGTTATAGTTGGACTTGATGATCTTAAGATCTTTTCCAACCAGGAGGTTCTATGATTCTTAATTTGTTGTTTGGTTTTGGGTTTGTTGTTTGTTTTTTTTTCTTTTCTCAGCAAGGCTTTGTGATTTGGGGGTCTAATAACACTTGAGAAAGACTGTTCAGAGCTACAGTAAGGGCTCATTTGTACAAGGGCAAATGCATCTTCTAACTCTGTCTGAAAGGAGGTAAAGCTTAAAAAAAGTGATGAAGGTTTCCTACAAGTGCCTCATTCACAATAGAATTTCATAATAGGGTTACTCGAAGAGGAAATGAATGCCTCTTGTTTGAGGTTATTACCACAAATTAATTAAATGAGCAGATACCTTTTGGAGATTGGCTTGAAAATCTGGATTGAGATCAGTAATGGAGTAGCTCCAAAATACTCCATTAGTGCAGTGGCACATGAACAAGATGTGTAGTGCCCAGGTCAGGATGACCATAGCACCGCGTACTCAACGAGTATGTACTGAGTACAGCCCACACCTCATTACCAGCAGCTTTTGGCAGGATGAAGCCAACGACTTTGTGGCAAAATAAAACAAATGCAAAGGTGTTATTTTTTAAATCCATCTGAAATAATAAGCTTGGAGTAGTCCCAATAGCTCCTATCATGGCTGTACCGAAACTGACAGAAGATGAGCACTCGGCACATGTACTGGCCTGGATGTGCACTACCAGCTCCATTGCTCTCTGGCTCTGGTTCTTCACCAATAAGCTGCTCTGAAAAGCAGGTAGGTAAATGGTGTATTGAATCAGGCTACACCTGATTATCTTGGCTAAATGTGTTTGCTGGCTCACACAACTGGCACGGTGCTGGTAGCTGGCTGATACGAATGCCTCCATGTTTAAGAAGAGTGTTTTGTTTTCCCTCTGAGGATCCCAAAGCTCCACTGTTAGGGGACTTTTCTTTTTACTTAAACTCAAATATCAAACCCAAAAGCCTACCCAGGGAAAGGTAAGCATTGCTCTGAAATATAAACCAACCCTTTTACTCATACAGACAAAAACTCTTGGTTAGTCCAAAAGATCACAGTATCACAGTATCACAGTATAGCAAGGTTGGAAGAGACCTCAAAGATCATCAAGTCCAACCCATTACCACAGACCTCAAGACTAGACCATGGCACCAAGTGCCACGTCCAAACGTGCCTCAGGGACACCCCACAAGGGACCCTGGAACATCTTCTCAGGATGGTACTGAGTGTGTGAGAGCGTAGATGCACAAATTAGTACTGTTTAGTTCTACCAACAGTCCAGGCTCTAGCTGGAGTAACTTTTTAAGGATTTTAAACTCATCTTTTGTATCTTCTGTGCACACAGAAGACCTCCAGGTCAGGTGGAGCTCCTAGCCTTTCTTGTCTCCCCACACCACCATGTGATATGTATCTTTTTCCTTTAACTCACCGAATTAGGCTGTCCTTGGGGGTGAACTTCTGTGAGTCTGGATTTCACCTGGCTTCTGGCTTTATTTCCCATAGTCCTGCATGTGTGGCTGGACCTGGCTGGCCAAGCTGTGCCTGCTGTGCTGAGAAAGAGGGGTCAGGTGCCCATGCTCAAAGATGAAGGACAGGGAGGCAAGAAGCAGGTAGTAGGATGCAAAGGGAACAAGCTTAGGGCCTCATAAATGGCATGAGAGGTCTTGCCCTGTGTTTGGCCTTTTATCCCACATTGTAGGTAGGACTTGGCTTATCCCCAGGTTTCTAGGATGGGCTCCACTCAAGCCTATTGCCTTTGGTAGCTGTATGAGCTCATTGTCTTCTCTCCTGAGTCATTGCACAGCCTGTGTTGAACTCAGTCCCAGAGGGCTGTACCTTGGCTTTTGTTCCACTCTGGCACATCACCCTTGTGGCACTAGCCAGCCTGCTGCCAACACTGTGGGCTGGCCAGCCCATATTGCTGTGGTGAAGAGCTTGCTCTTTGCCTCTTCAGGTGAATGATGAAATAAGTATCAGGAACAGGAATATGAATCTTTAGTGACAGGAATGCTGCTGTTTTCCAGTGGGACACTTCTTGCTCTCAACAAAAGGAGCACATGCTGTGCACATCATTAGTGTGACAACAAACCTGTATTCCCCAGGTGCTCACTGTCACCTGCCCCCCAGCCCCTCTCCACCTTGCTGTGGCACAGCTGGGTGTCCTCTTTGCTGGAAGAAGCTGACTGAAGGTTTCCTGATTTCACTCCTTGCCTGCCCCAGGCAGCATGGCATTTCTGGTGAGCAAGGCTACCAAAGTTGGAACTCAATTTGTTCAGAAGAACATTTGAGTGTGTAACAGTAGCTAGGTTGTTTTGCAATGCATTGAGTCAGCTTAAGAATTAATACCAAGAATAAATACCTTCTTATGCACTTCCTCTAGGTGTTCAACCCATCAACATAAGGATTTACAACCTTCTTAACAACTAATATCCATTCTCCTTGCAGTAACTTTTCATTATAGTGGGCTTTTGTCTGCACACCTGAACACTTCTTTAAATAACAATTGCTGCCTGCACTATGATTTCCTGCTACAAGAAATGAAGCCTGAAGCTTGGTCACTAATTCTGCAAGGTGATCACTATATTTCAGCCAAGTGCTTTGATATTATCATTAAAGGTGCAAAAAGGATGCTAATTCCTTGGCTGTGTCTGCTCAGTTCCCGTAGAAAGGGCTCTCAAACCAAGGCCAAATAAAGAAGTAAAATACAGGTTGACATGGAGACCAGTTTATTAGCTCCTCAGCAAGTACATCTGTAAATAAATGTGTCTCTGGTGTTTTCTTAATATTTGAAACAGGATGATACAGAGAAGGGCACACAGCCTTCAGCCCCGTGAGGCTCTGCTGCTGCATAGTCATAAAACAAATACCTAGCTCCTGCTTTTCACTTCAAGTATCAACTGTGTGGAAAGGTGCATAAGGGCCTCCAATCAGTTGTTTAATCAGCTTTAAATAATAAAATAAAAAAGCCCACAGACATTCAGACAACCCACTTGTGTGGAACTGATATGCTTGATTTGTGAGAATTATGGGCAGTAATCACATTATCATTTCCATTAGATTTTTCTCTTCCACACTTTTTATAACTCAAGTGATTCATCCAGTAGATGAATACACAGGCACAGACAAATACTTCAAAATGGAGTTGTTTTTTTTGGGGGGAGCTATTTATTTTTAATTTGTCACATAACAAGATCATCTCACCTAATTTTCCAAGAGCTGAAAATTGTTATTGCGAACACAAAGGCATAAAGAATGTCACGGCCGTGGAGGAGGTGAGGGCAGAAGCAGCTCTCTGGCATGGGAAAAGGAGTGTAAAGAAAGAGCAGTGCATGCAGGACCTGCCAGAGGAAGGCTGCAGTGTGAGGGGAAATAGAATCATAGAATCATTAGGGTTGGAAAAGACCTTTTAGATAGAGTCCACCCATGACCCAGCTACCATGACCACTAAACTATACCCTGAAGACCCACACCTACACGCTTCTCAAAGACCTTGAAGGGATGGTGACTCCACCACCTGCCTGGACAGCCTGTTCCAATGCCTCACTATTCTCAGTAACAAAGTTTTTCCCAATATCTAATCTATACCTGCCCTGTCACAACTGAAATCCATTTCCTCTTGTCCCATCGCTAGTAACTTGGGAGAAGAGACCACCAGCAGCATCACAACACCCTCCTTTCAGGTAGCTGCAGAGAGCAATAAGATCTCCCCTTAGCTTCCTCTTCTCCAGACTAAAGCACTGCATCTCCCTCAGCTGTATGACAACTGTCCAGAGAGGTTGTGGCTTCTCCATTTCTGGAGGCATTCATTTTGGATAGCTGTGTTCAAAAAATGTGTACGTGTGTAGACATGACACTTCAGGACATGGTTTGGTTGTGGGCATGGTAGTGTTGGGCTGATGGTTGAATTCAATGATCTAAGAGGTCTTTTCCAACCTGAATAATCCTATGATTCAAAACCCCTTTTGGACAGGGCTACTTCTGTGTGATGGACCACAGGTGATCCTGCTCTATTGAGGG